>JARDYJ010000001.1:39726431-39898931 GCA_029215755.1 Spea hammondii | reverse complement strand
GTTACCAGTGTTTGTTAACAAATATCTGTATATATTTTATGTTTTTCTTTGCTTTAGAAGTTGATGGACGTTTTCCATTCCCTGCTTCTGAATCCAGAAGAATGCTTGGCTATCTATGGGCTCGTCTTTGTGGCCTAGATAGCCCGGTCCGTCTCAGACGAGCAGAAACCACAAGAAGAGTGCTTAGCCTTGAGTTAAACAAGGACAGGGATGTTGAACGAATACACGAGAATGGCATAAACGCTCTTGATATTGAACCCGTGGAAGGAAGATACATGCTTTCAGGAGGTGCTGATGGTGTTATTGTTCTTTATGACCTTATCAATCTGAGCAAAACACCATCTTATACTTGTAAAGCAGTTTGTAAGGTGGGCAAAAGTCATCCTGATGTCCACAAGTACAGTGTTGAGACAGTGCAGTGGTACCCTCGTGACACTGGCATTTTTACATCCAGCTCATTTGATAAGACACTAAAGATATGGGATACAAATTCTTTACAGCTGGCAGAAGTGTTTCATTTTGATGGAACAGTATACAGCCACCATATGTCTCCATTGGCTACAAAACACACTTTGATAGCAGTTGGCACAAAAAACCCAAAAGTACAGCTCTGTGACTTAAAATCTGGATCATCCACCCACATCCTCCAGGGTCACAGAGGGGAAGTCCTTGCAGTCTGCTGGTCTCCGCGATACGATTATGTTTTGGCAACTGCAAGTGCGGATAGCAAAGTGAAACTCTGGGATGTCCGCAGAGCAAAGAGTTGCCTGATAACTCTGGACCAGCACAATGGTGAGAAGTCAAAGTCATCCTCCGAAGCTGCAAATACTGCCCATAATGGCAGAGTTAATGGGCTATGCTTCACTAGTGATGGTCTCCATCTATTAACTGTTGGGACTGACGATAGGATGAGACTCTGGAACAGTGCATCAGGTGAAAACACACTTGTAAATTACGGCAAAGTCTGTAACGACAGCAGGAAAGGCCTCAAGTTTACAGTGTCTGTGGGTTGTAGCCCTGAGGTTGTGTTTGTACCATATGATAGTACGATTGCTGTATATACTATACATACAGGGCAAAAGTTAAATGTGTTGAGGGGGCATTATAACAACGTTGATTGCTGTGTGTTTCAGCCTCTCTTCCAGGAGCTGTACAGCGGGAGCAAAGATTGTAATATTCTTGCATGGGTGCCAGCACTACGCGAGCCCGTTCCTGATGAGGACTCTAGGAAATCAGGCTCACAGACCCATCTGCATCCTGCATTTGAAGATGCATGGAGCAGCAGTGATGAGGATTAATGAATAATGTATTAATTTCTGGAAAACAGGTTGTTAGTGATGTATTGCAACACTTTCTCTTGTGGCATTATTTATTTGACCAATGTGTGGTACAGGGATATTCCTTTCCTCCTGTTCTTAAGGATGCTTTAGAACCATCAGTGACTATAAATAAAGATACATATTAATATTATACTTACCTCCACAGTTTCTAAGACATTACATCTGAAAATGGTTTGTGTGATCTTTAATATATACCTTTATTTATAGTTTGTGATAGATGTCATTCACAGAGAACTTTGTATTCTTTTGAATTGGATCAGTAATAAACAGATTTAAATATTTTTCAAATTCTTGTGTGCCTGAACAATGCATAACTTTGCATATAAATGCATATAAATAATATTAAAAGTTGATTTCCTGTACTGCCAGAGCATGCATGGAGAATACATTTCTCAGAGAATACACAGTCCAATATAGGTTCAGCAATGCCATTTTTTTTAAGGAGAATTGTACTTTTATTAAACTGGGACTAGGTTGGAGATCAGGTTCAAAACCCCACGCATGCACACACTATAGCTCGGGTTTCTCTTACCTGCTATATACAGTTTCTGTAGTCAGTCCCTCCTCATTGATTTCTATTTATTGGATGTAGTAAGTTTTCTTTGATGTGCACAAAATCCAAAGCAGTGAATAGATTTACTAAACTAACAGAATTGGCTCTCATCTGAGGAGGTTCACCTTTTTGCAGTGAACTACAAAAAACAGATAAAAAAGAAAACACTTTTAAGATATCACCAGTGTCTTATTTACAATGGTCGCTGTCCTAGGCCTTGGCACAGTGCACTGCTGCCAGCTGCCTCCCCCATTGAAACCCCTGAAGCACTGGGATATGATGTTATATTCCAGCGCACCTCCTCTTAAGGACATACAGCTGTGAATAAAGTGCTACGGAGATAATGCTGGCTCGGCGCAGTCCTCCAGTGTAAAAGGTCTAGTTGGGGAGAACAGGGATTTCCTTTGTAACGAGCCGTCGGAGGGGCTGCCATCCTCCTGGACCTGCTGGCCTAGGCCAGAACACACCACTGCATATCCTTATTGATTTTGGGCAAGTTCACTACCACATATAGATATACCTCATCATCAAACACACTTCTCTCGGCCAATTTATGACAGCTAATCACCTAATCTTGTTGAGTCTCCTAGCTCATTGCATTCTCTAAGTCTCAGAGATGCCTCATTAGCATTGGTATCACATCTAACAAACTAACATTAAAGGAGGAGTTCTTGAAACTCAGAAGTATAGATAACTTTATTACAATGCTATATCATGCTGTACAAATATAATATTACCCTTATATTATATATACCCTTATATAATATAAACCCTTGAGAGCAGAAGATTGTGAGGTTTGTGATTTTTAGCACTTTTCCACCTCAAATAAGCCCTGTGTGCCTGTAAATAAAAATAAATTGTGACCATTAAAATCTCTGTTTCACCGGCATTGGCCCTGTGATTGTGTGCTGGAACATGACATTTTTCTATTGTAGGAATTTGTAGTCCCTGTATACTATGCTGTTCATTGAATACAGTTTCTGCTTAACCAGAAGTGTTGCCCCATCTTTCTTTTGAGGGTTTGGAGTATCCTGGCAGGCAGTCAGCACCTACATCTGGTTTCAGCTCCTTGACTTCTCTATGAATCATAAAGGACCAACCTCAGTGAGTTTCTGCTGCAGGGAACACTTTCTGGCCCTGTATAATGTATAGCTGAAACTGTAAGAGTTCCCTGAAGTCTTCTTATATATTAAATATACATAACGCAGGGACAGCCATGGGCGTAGGAACCGGGGGGGGGACAGATCCCCCCCAGTAACTCATGCGGGGGGGACCGATAATGAAGAAATCCCCCCCAGGGCCGTAGGAACCCCCCCCAATAGAAACGCTGCAAATGCGGCCCGCGAGACCTCGAGGTGTGACCCGCGTAAGATCGGCAGCCAGGGCAACCGATCTTACGCGGTCAGCACCTCGAGCCCTGCTACAACAAGAGCCCTGCTACTTACCTGTGAGAGGGTCTTCTGTACTGCACAGAGGAAGCGGAACCCAGCAGAGTTCACGTGACATCACATCCTGCTTCCTCTGTGCAGTACCAGAGAACGCAGAGGGAGGCCGCGCCCCCTGCTGAAGTCTGTGAGTGGCATCGAGGAGCTGCAGTGCAGGTAAGGGGGGTGGGGAGGGTGTTTGAATCAGTATGCGTGAGTGAGGGAATGAATCTGTGAATGAATGAGTATATGAATGAATGAGTGTGTGTATGGTAGCATGGATGTGTAAGTGCTGGAACCTAGGCATGATGGGACTGTGATTGCTGTTAGCAATCACACTCCTATCATGCCAAGTCAGCCAGTACATGCTGAAACCTAGCTAGCTGCCCCCCTTGTGTAGTGATGCTGCCAGCAATATGGGGTCTGCACATCACTTACAGCCACCCTGTACCAGCATGTACTGGCTGCCTGGGTATGATAGGAGTGTGATTGCTAGTGATTGATAGTGTGAGAAGGGAGGGGTCGATAGTGTGAGAAGGGAGGGGGGGGTAGATAGTGTGAGAGATGGGTAGAAAGTGTGGATCTGATGGGGGAAAATGCTGTCCCCCCCAGATTTTTAGGGGTTCCCAAGCCCATGGGGACAGCTCAGGACTTGCATCATAGGGTTTCCAAAGAGAGGTATAAGGCATATCATGGGGGCACAGTGCTACATAAGGGGGTATAGGGCATATATGGGGGGCAAAGTGGCAAGCCGGGGGGTAGATGTGCATAACCGGAGGGCAGGTTGGCAACTAGGAAATAAAAACAAATGCATTTTTCTCAATCATAGTTATTAAATATGAAAAAATATTGAATTAATGTTTTTGTGAATTCATATTTATTAGTAGAACTTTTTTCCTAATATTAAAATTTTGGGGGGTCATCTTATAATCGAGCAAATGTGTGTGTATATATATATATATATATATATATATATATTAATTACACACACACACACACACACCTTCTGCTCTTATCCAGTATTAAATATATGCACTGGCACACACAAACATTCTAACATATTAAAACGCATTCACAATTACGCATATTCAAACACACATTTAGACTAACAAGCACCAATTGTACTACACATTCACACCCACAAACTCAAACAGCGTCACACTTTATTCTCTTTCACACCACACCTATCACGCCCTTCCTTTATTTCTGGCTGCATACTGTGCAAGCAGCTGTGATATCACACAGCAATATTGCCACTGCGCTCATGTCTCTGCGAGTGGTCCAATGCTGACTTTAATGGGAAACTGCAAATAAAACCTGCCCTTTTTGCAGACGGCAAATTGCATTTTACTTCTGAGACGGGAGATTTTCTATTTATAGGTTCTGATCTAGTGTTGTAGGTGTCATGGCAACTGGAAAAAAAGCAATTCAGTAGTTCTGATTTCTAACAGCTAAGGCAAGGTTATTGGTGTGCTGAGGATACGAAGTGAGCGCATGCTAATGTTCTGAGAGGAGCTTCGTCTAACGCTTCAATCCTAATGCACACTGTCAGTGTATTGCTTTCTAGTTTTCTCAGTTAATTATTTCTTTAAGTACTGAACTCAGCAAAATAAGATCCAATACCCCCTTAATGTGACACCCCAAAGCATGTCTGCATGTCCTTCCACAGCACAGTTGTCCAGCGCATTCATTAGGGTTACAGAAAATTGAGATCTTTACCTTTATATATTCATGTTTTGTTCGGCTTCGGCTTTCCCTTCTTTCCAGAGAAGATGTTTCCTTAGCGGTTCTTTTACCTGTGTGGTTGACTTCTACATTTTCAGGTCTTTGGGAAGTGGAATATTCTGCACCCCTAAATGTCCCTTTTATCACAGGGTGCTGCTCTTACTAGCTGATTACCATTTTTCCTGTTGTCCATTTTAATGTTTATTTGTGATATAGGTGTGCTTAGTTTCCCTTCTATCACTATAAACAATAGCCTCCTAGTAATTTGTTCACAAATGCTCTGAAATCACCAGTGTTTTTTGAGCAATTAGCAGAGCCACCATCAGTGGGGTACAACCAGTGTCGGTGTATGAGGTTTGGGCGACCAGGGGGGGCTCCCTAATTTGTCACAGGCACTTCATTGTCCCCCGCAGCCTGCTACAAAGGAACTGGGTCCTCGTGACCTGTTACCTGTGTCCGAACCCTTGTGGGCTTTCTGGGCATTGTAGCCTGGTGGCCCCATTGTGAGCTTTAGGACTTAGTGACCCTGTTGTGAGCATGGGGTAGGGTCGGAGCAACTATAGAGCACACAGAGCAATAACTCCAGGGCCCAGCATCGTGACCAGTTCATATTTCTCAACTGTCCCTCAAAGTGGGGATTCAGTCGGGTTGCACGTTGTTCGGCAACCATCCTCCCTGAATGACACTGCGCTCCTGGAAATGTCATCACTTCTCAGCAAACAGGAAGGATGGTTGCCGCACGTCGCGGGACCCGATCGTATCACCACTCAGTGAGGGAGCTGGAGGCAACAAGAAACATACAGGAGGGTAGTAGAAGACGCAGTAAGTATTGTGTGTATATGTGTAAGTGTGCAAAATAAAGGAAAAAAGGAAAACAACCGCAAGAGGTAGATAGAAGAGGGAAAAAAAGGGGTCACAAGAACCAGGTCACATTTTGTATGGTTACCAGTAAAGAGTGCTGGAGCTCTTGCCAAATGTCCAGTAGAACGGGAAAGATTGCAGGGCACATTAGTGATAAGTGCTGCATTGTACCTGAGAACAATAGACCGTCGGCAGGCAGGGCTCACACACCACAGACTTCTGCCTGTGCTCAGGGAGGGGTAGGTGACTCCGACTCTCAAACCCTCATAGAAGGCGACCCATCACACGATATATTTTTATTACTATTGATAACCACTGTATTCCTCTTTCAAAATATCAGTGTCGAAAATCGTTTAATGCATAAAACAATAGTTGTTTCTGAATATATATGTGGAGCCTGTTCAAGTCTCTTGAAGGAATACATCAAACCTCTTTGTTACTGCATTGTCTTAAACAATGCAAGGCGAGGAACATTTTATTTACTTGATTTATTAGCCAAGTTTAACATCAGCGGTGTCCTCCCTGTCTTTAAAGAAAATACATGGTGATTATTTATTTGCCTAATTATGCAAAACATGTTAAGTAATATCCCATTTTCTACCTGCACTAAGACTCTCCTTTTCTCTTCTCGTTCTAGCCAAGAAGAAACGTGTTGGAACAGCATTTCCCGTGTCTGAACAAGCGGTGGATCGTAGCCTATAGTTCTCTGGATTTTCTTGTCCTACACCCCCCGTTATCCCCATCAGCAGGCATTTGGCTTATTGAGAACGATGAGAGATACGAGCTAAACTCCAATGTTTGCCCGTTATGGTATTAAATCTGCACTAACCTTTCTATTTTCCTCGGGGAAAAATGAAAGGTAGCTCAGTTGAAATCCCTTTTCCAGTTGTTGCTATGACTCCCTTTTATTCATAGACAGCTCCAAGAGAGACACTTGGATTCAGTGATTTATCCTCTAGAGGCTGAGCGCAGGTTATAATTACTGAACGTGTGCAGATATGATGCATCCCGGTTATGAAGGTTCGAGTTTCAGTATATCTCATGACATAGGATGGCTTAGTCCATCTTTGTGGCGGGTGTTGGTTTACAGAACACTTTTTCTAAAGATAATGTTCATATAAAAGGCTTATCATAGACATGGTGTGTGAAACACAAAAGGGCACAAACCAAGGCAAATCTCATTGTCAGTCTTATTACCCTAACAACGTCATCAAGAACCAAACTCCACAAACAACAGAATGGGCTTTGAATGTTTTCATTGGCTATGAAGCAACCAAAGGTTGAAATTATAATGTCGAAGAAACAAAATAGTTTTGTGTACAGAGGAATTCTGGTGCTCCATAGCAACCATGTGAATGTTTCTGCATTATGTCTTCTCTTAGAGCGTTTTGTCCAAAGATTGCTGATTGCACATAATGTCCAGTGTATCTAAACTTGGGACAAGGGCAATATTTATGGCCATCGGGAAGAAGTCCATAAGCTTTTATAAATTACCTGACACGGAAGCTGCCGCCCTGTGCTGGAGGTGCGTAATTCACATGCATGTGTTATGAAGAGCTCATTTCCTGCACTTCAAATAGCTGGGGTGCGAGAGAAGGGGGCAAATGCAGAGTTATGGTGGCCGGAGTGTCCCTGAAACCACTCTGTAGATAATTACATGTAATGTAACAAAGGAAGTCAATGTTGATTCATGTACCACTTACAGCGTACAAGTAAATATAAAACGATCCTTTAGCATGTTGGTAAGCTGGGAACACAGTCGCTTTGAAGCAGGCCCATGTGTTCCTCGTTATCTGAAATAGCTCATTTATCATCAGGGTATACATACCTATATTTCATCAAATGATGTGTCAGAAGGGCAATATTACTATATACATCAAGATCCGTTACAGCATTAGGTATGCCCCCATATCTCAACAAGTCATCTGTTACTAGGTCATGCACTTCTACATCTTCAATAAATCATTTGTCACCTTAGTGTAAACTCGCTTGGTCTTTTGTCGCATGCATAATCCCCAAATCATCTTATTGTCTGATATGATGCTGTAGAGAAAGAAAGGGTGATAACTCTTTTTAGTTGGCCTGTAACCATTCTTCCTGGAAAAAAAAAAGATCCTAGATCCTATTTTCTTGACTATCGTGTCTTGCTAATGATAAACCATTGATACAGAATTCAGGATGTACTCCTGCTAGAATTGGCCAGAGTTAATTAGTGACATATTTCCAAAACATTGCATGACAACCAGGAGTTACCAAACATCCACCCGCCACAGGTTTTTATCTGGCCGCAGCAACTTGCCCATGCGGAAGAGTCGGACTGGCTTACTAGAACACCAGGAAATGTCCCCCGCTAGGCCACCTCACTTGGTGTAAGACCAGCACCTTCTCCAGGTTAAAGGTAATGTGGTCTTCATGGGGAAAAATTAATTTTTGAATGTAATGCCTCTTTTCAGCACCTACCAGCAAGCATCTCTGACCCTTCTCTTTCCAGCTCATATATTGAGGGGGACAGAGATCGCAGCATTCGCATAAGTTAGTATGGTGATCTGTGTAGATTTAGAACTTAAACCAGAATGAATATCCTAGCTTAACTTTCATTTTCTGGCATGCAAGATAGAGAACTCAATACCCTGCAAATCTACAGATTGTAGTGACAAGACACACCAAAGGACCATGTCCATTAGGACAGCTACTCATTATATAAGGTGACGAGTTCTGTTAAGGAGCAGTTCTATTAAAAGTTACAAACTCATGGATATTTTATGACAGTTTGGTTTTTGGGTGAATTTAAAATGCTCTGCATGTCATAGCAAAATGTTTACATTTTGAACATGATCTGTGTAGATGCAAAGATTGGACTTGTTAGATGCATTTCACGTTCTGATTTTGTGGATAATGTGCTATCATAATGGTAAAAAAGAAACTTGTATAGTCTATTAGAGAAGCAATGAATCATACTGTAAAGAGATGACATGTACAAGGCTGTAACATCCAAGATGCAATTTTTCACCGCCAAGGTGGGAATAATGACACATTTTCTACCTAATTTGTGAAGCCATAGTGCAGTAATAAGAGATAGAGCAAGTGTGGTGACATTCTAAGCTCCAAACAGCATGATTTAAATTGTATATTTTTATGCCACATAAAACTTTTTTTTTATACTAGGAAATATGATGAATCACAGTTTTGTACAGTTATTATTGTAAAAAAAACCCACCCTAGTATTGAATACTAAACATTAATGAAAATATTGACCTCTATTGGTAGTCGTAATGTCATGGCTGATCAGTGGCTGATATGATATACAAACTACCATTCAAAAGTTTGGGGTCACGTAGCTGTTTTCGTGGAAAACAAGGCAATTCTAACATAATTGCAACAGTGTTTTCTAATGTTCAATTGGATTTTAAACTCGTGGATTAGATTAGCACATTTGCCATTAGAACACGGGAGCGATGGTTGCTGATAAAGGGCCTCTGTACGCCTATAGTAACATAGTAACATAGTTCATAAGGTTGAAAAAAGACCAAAGTCCATCAAGTTCAACCTATATACATATTGTGTCCCTACTGTGTTGATCCAGAGGAAGGCAAAAAACCCTTATGAAGCAGATGCCAATTGCCCCATACCAGGGGGAAAATTCCTTCCCGACTCCAAATATGGCAATCAGAATAAATCCCTGGATCAACGTTCTGTCCCTATTAATCTAATATCCATAACTTGTAATATTATTGCTTTCAAGAAACACGTCCAGGCTCCTTTTGAAGATATTCCATAAAAATTTAGTTGTTTCCAGCATTTACAACATGAACGTCTACACTGTATTTCTGATCCATTTGAAGAACGCATAAAAATAATCCTGAAATCTGTGCAAATAAACACAATAGGCTTAGGTGCTACTGCCTTATTTGTATGTCTTTGTGCTAGAAAATATTTATACAGGCAATCGTCAGTTTTCCAGCTGCTATATTTGAATCAGATCTTATTTCTGGGTATAGCGAGTCCACGGAGGGGTGGAAATACCCAGGCTTTATTTAACCGTCATGAGGCCTTTTGGATCTCTACAAGAAGTCCTGCAGGCTTGAATATGCAATGAAATGTTTCTTGCTTAATAGGCCTTTAGATAAATTTGCATGGATGCATATTTAATATATTTATTTAGTAATATATGTATTTATTTGTGTATCTATTTATTGACCTTTTAGCAATTAATTATTTTCCTGGATGTTTAGGATCTATTGGAGATATGGATAATATTCATATATATAATTCATATATTCAGCCAGACCTGTGAAATGTGATTATTATATTGTTATTATTTATTGTTTTATATAGCGCCATCAAATTCCGTAGCGCTGTACAATGGGAGGACAGGTCATAACAAGTAGCATGTAATATAACAAATTGACTTACAGAAACAACAGGTGAGGAGGGCCCTGCTCAAACCAGCTTACAATCTAATATTTACTTTATGAATGAATAATAATCGCATGAATCATTTTATATATATTTAATTATTGTATTTGATCATGATTATTGTGTATCGGATTTATTTTTTGATGAAGTTTATATATTTTATTTCATGTTTTTTTGTATATATATATTGGGCTTTTGCCCAACTTTATGGTGATTAGTTGTGCTTTTAATTCAATATTTTAATTGAATTAACTTGGTATTTAAGAGGCACAGCCTGGGTCTGTCCAGGCTGCTTTGTGAACAAGCATGCAATGTGTGAAACGCATCAAAGCGTGGATTTAGCCCCTGCACGATTCTCCGCTATGCTGTGAATTTGTTAGCGTTCAAGAACATCAACGTTTTGGTTTAACTCTACCTTTCCATGTTGTTTGCGGAGCCGTCGTCTACCTTTTGATCTGTTTTTGTAGCTGTTCGGGACTTGTAGCAGGTCTTTAGTCACGGAGGCAGGCGGCAACAAGAGTGAACATTATCGCTATTTGCAGGAGGGCTGGAGCGTTTTTTTGTTTAGAAGATTTCAGTGCAGGACCACACAGAATCACAATCATTTTTTGGGGGCTAGACGTGGGGTATTAGAAGGTTTTGTTTGTGCTGTACATTGAACGCTCTCACAGAGGTGGTAGAGATTCCTTCCTACTTCCTATACACTCTGCTTTCCAGAGCACCTCATTTTTTAAAGTTAAAAAATTCAGTTTGTTGCCGTAGTCTCATAACTCTGTACAAAAAGGAATGTCACCCTTTCTATCTTTCTAAACTTCGCTTTACTCCCCCTTTTCTTTAACAAAAAGACATTTTGAGCAGGTTTTCATCTGCAAGCAAAACTCTTGCTTTATTTTTTTATTGTAAAGTTGCAAAAAAGGGAATATAATAACAAAAGATACAAAAACAATGTTCATCAAATACAATATAAAAATACTAATATATTTATATTTAATATAAAGTTATGTTGGGTTTTTGTTTTTTACAAAGAAAATAAATTTGCAAAGTGATACATTTTCTTGGTGACATCAACAAATAGCACTTATAAATACTACATTGTCTCATCTTAGTCTAAGTAATTAGAAAATGCAAATCCCTGGCACAAAACTGGTTATATTAAAAGCTGCACTTCCAGACCAAGCAAATACCAGTGGTAAGAAAGACATTATAATTGTTATTTTACTTTACAGAGATGGTGGTAGATAAGTGAAACAGTCTCCCAGCAGAAGTGGTAAAGGCTAATACAGTGAGGGAATTCGTACATGCATTGGATAGGCCTATGGCTATCTCAAATCTAAAAGCCTGAGTCTTTACAACAGGAAAAATGGCACTGCTCCCAATTAAGGGTAAAATGAGTAATGAATATTAAGGCTACCTGCTCCCTTATCACAGGTATTCAGTTGGTCTGGGAGCCTAGCCGTTTCAAGTTAGCTAGGTAATGCTTTTTCTTTCTCACCATCCATGGGGTTCCATGACATAGCAGGTGACCACAATACAGTTAAAGCCTCATATTTATTTAATGTATACATTTGCTAGTAATTTTATTTTTCTTCTTTTTTTCCTGTTAAGAGAATATATCAGCTTTTCCAAATGCATATACATTTACAAAATAATGAATGTCACCTTTTCCAGGACCAAAGGGGCCTGAAGTTTAACAATAAACTATAAATTTCAATTTCGGTTTATCTCAATAATACTTATAAAACAAAAAATGAAAATATTTTTGTTACAGAGCGGAACTTTCATATAATAGGTAAAAAAGTGGGATTACCGTATGATCGCAATAATCTGAGAACCTCCCAGGCTATGCTACGGATCTAGGAAGAGGGGGTGGTTTTGCGAGGTGGGGAGGTAGCTGTGTACAGGGAGTATATGTACTATGTTACATAGTATATGAGTAGGTAATATACATCGCATATGCCTTCCCTCACTAATCCTTTGGATTGACATGACTGGGTTCCAGAAGGTGCCACATGACCATATGGATAAACATTATTAAAGCCATATGTTTTAAAAACTCTGGGCAGCCAGTTACAAGACTATTGTTATGTATGAGACCCCCATTGTCATGGTCAGTGCAATCTATTTATTTATAGAAGGTAAAATGTTATGTTAAAAATGATACATTAATTTAGCTAAAAGTCAAACAATTAGTGGTATCTTTAGGAATTTTCATACTTATTATACTCTGTTATAAAACATGAAGTGCAAAATGAGCCATTAATCTGCGTGTCACTGAACTACTGCCACAACAAAATAGGACAAAAGACCAGCCTAGACAGTGACTTAAGTGACTATGAAACAGTGGAGGACCGACACAATTCCGCCTATTTGGGTTGGGAGGACAAAGTCTAGCATAAATGCCCAGTGATGTAGTGGTCAAAACACATTTATAGACAACATACTTAATATAATCTATCTTTAACACGAGCATAGAAAGGATCCAGTCAGAGTATACAAGCGGTCTAAAGTCCTTGTTACTCTAGACCCCCTAGTGGCTATACCTGGACTTGCAATTTACATATGAAAATAGAGATGATAATGCATGCTAGAAATCGAAATTAGGTGATGAACAAATGCTAGTTATTTGGTAAATACAGATAATACAGTCTAACTGCTTACATTAAAAATAACAATAAAATAACTAGCATTTTTTTGTAAACATAAATAACTTACAGCTAGTTTGGGCTATAATTTCCCTTTGAGGTACCATTCTTATCTCAAGTAAACCTATTTGCAAACATATTGTGTTCGTTAGTTTATGTGTAATTATAATTTTATCATTTGTATTGCATTAGCTGAAGTACCGTCTGGAAACCAAGAAAGAAACCCCAATAAGTTGTGAGCTCCTCATCAGGGTTGAAAAAATATTATCTTGTTGCCTCAATAAATAATTCAGAACAGCTATCTGCTGTGTGACATCCTGTAGGCCACAGAAATCCTGCCATTTAGGTTGTGAAACTGGACAGATTAGCAAGCATGGGAAGAAGCATACATTTTTCTTCTTTTAAGGGTTTTAAGCAGTAAAAGTGAAGACTTTGTCGGTAAGTTAAGTCTTCTTTCTGAATACTTATTTCTTAAGATATTTTTCCGTTGCTGCCATGATATACCACTTTCACCACTTTTCACTAGGATTCGATGTCGCTGCAAAAGAAACATATTTTATATCAAAACTTCATCTCAGATAAAACCTTTAGTAACTAATATATTGGATAAATCCCTCCTGTGAAATGTCTAAACACTGATTCCATAGTGAAATTATACCAAAAAAAACCACATCAAAAAGTCCCAATGTGTATTAAAAATTAGAGTTCACATATATGACAATATTTTTAAATTAAATATTTAAAGAATTCTTATATGTAAGGTGAAAAGTTAATAAATATTTAATTCCTGTTTGTCAAGGAAACGATTCACTTGTCTATATGGTACTTAAAAAGTATTATAATAATAAGACACGTATTCTACTTAAACCACCCAAAGTTGCCTAATATTATAATGACCCAATTATAGACTTTTCCTGGAAAGGAACACAGCAGGGTGATGTTAAGCGATCTCGCAGTGAGCATTACCTGACCTTGGTTAACTTCCTGACCAAAAAATGTGTAGTAAGGGGGTAAGAGAAGCTAGGGGAGTATATATGTATCACTATATGTGTGTTAGAGTAAGAATGCATGTATAAGTGTATGTGTGAGCATGAATGTGTGATTGCGTGAGCAGGGCCGGCCCGACAATGGAGCCGAGTGGGGCAACCACTCCAGGCGGCACTTTTGAAGGGGCGGCAAGCCCCTTTTTGTTTTTGTTTTTTTAAGCGAAAGAGAGAGAAAGGGGCGCCGAGCGGTTTTCGCTTACCAAGCTGTCAGTACCCGCTCGGCGCCCCTCTCTCTCTCCTTTGCGGCGAGTCTCCCTGTTCGGTCTCGGTGCCGGGACCGAACAGGGAGACTCGCCGCAGGACTGCTGAAAGGGTCGGAGAGAAAGGGTAGATAAGGGGGGGGGGCGGCTTTTTTAAAATTCGCCCCAGGCGGCATTTTGCCTTGGGCCGGCCCTGTGTGTGAGCATGAATGTGTAAGTGTGTATGTGCATGTGTAAGTGTGTATGTGCATGTGTAAGTGTGTGAGTATGCATGTGTAGGTGTATGTGAGTATGGATGTGTAAGTGTACAGATTTACAGATTTAATGTGCCAGGTTCAAATAATGAGATGCTATCACTGCATAGTGCTTGACTTGCAAGTGAAACATAGTTATTCTTATGATGGGAAGTGATGTAGATAAGAAACAGTTAACATAGGATGTATGTCAAGATCCTGTTTTAACATTAAGAATAAAATGTTTTATGTAATACAAATGTTTTCTTCAAAAGAACATTTGCATGTTATAGAATGGTCCTTAACATGCAATGCTGGATGATACCCGGAGCACATGTTGCCTTGGGCTACCACCATACCTAGGAAGTTCATCCGGTCTACAGGTCTACAAGGCCATCAAGATCTTTGCATTCTACAATAACTGGAGTGCTGAAGACTTTCTGCCTCAGAATTCACTATTTTAAAAGCCTAGCCTAGAATAGTGTTTATCAGGGGTGTCCAAGTTTTTTCTGCAGTGGGCCACTTCATCAGAATTGTATACGTGCGAGGGCCGCACTCATTTTTCACTGTGAGAAAATATAGCCGTTAATAAAATATGCAGATTAAAATAAAGTAAACGACACAAAACCTGGTTGGCTGGGCATGATAGGAGTGTGATTGCTGTCAACAATCATATAGAAATTAATGGTTATTGTATTTTTTTGTCTAATTTTAGTGCGTTAACCACACTTTTTTAAAAGTAACACCACAATTGGACAAAAAAAAATCAACAATATGACTTGGCATGATAGGAGTGTGATTGCTAACAGCAAACACACTTTTTATACCAGGCGACCAGTAAATGCTGGAACCTAGGCATGATGGGACTGTGACTGCTGTTAGCAGATTGCTGTTAGCTGTTAGCAATCACACTCCTATCATCCCAAATCAGCCAGTACATGGTGGCTGTAAGTGCAGACCCCATACTGCTGGCAGCATCAATACACAAGGGGGGCAGCTAGCCAGGTTTCAGCATGTACTGGCTGACCTGGCATGATAGGAGTGTGATTGCTAACAGCAAACACACTCTTTTTATGCCCAGGCAACCAGTAAATGCTGGAACCTAGGCATGATGGGACTGTGACTGCTGTTAGCAGATTCCTGTTAGCTGTTAGCAATCACACTCCTATCATCCCAAATCAGCCAGTACATGCTGGTACAGGGTGGCTGTAAGTGATGTGCAGACCCCATACTGCTGGCAGCATCAATACACAAGGGGGAAGCTAGCCAGGTTTCAGCATGTACTGGCTGACTTGGCATGATAGGAGTGTGATTGCTAACAGCAATCACAGTCCCATCATGCCTAGATTCCAGCACTTACACATCCATGCTATCACACACACAAATTCATTCATTCACAGATTCATTCCCTCAATCAGGCATACTCATTCAAACAACCACCCTCACCCCCTTACCTGCACCACAGCTCTCGATGCCGCTCACAGACTTCAGCAGGGGGCGTGGCCTCCCGCTTCCTCTGTGCAGGACAATAAGACCTCCCACAAGTAAGCAGCAGCAGGGCTCTTGTGATCCTGGCTGCCGATCTCACGCGGGCCGCACCTCAAGGTCCCACGGGCCGCATTTGGCCCGCGGGCCGCATGTTGGACGCCCCTGGTGTATATCAATCAGAGGGGTCTTGGATTACTGAGTAGAGTTTATTGTCTAATTTTATGTGACTGGAAATATATTTTACAGCCTGCAATGTAACGAGGTTCAAGTTAGGAAGAAAGACAAAACATTGTGTATATAGAGAGGAAAAGGCTTGCTTGGTAGCATTTATACCTAACAGTGTCAGGAGCACAATGCTAATGGCTGGATGCTATACAGCACACCGCTGACACTAGACCAGATTGTGCTTCGGCAATCTTTAGACAATAATTGCCTAGCAACAGCGTGCACGCTGGAGAAAAGGGTTGATTTTTGCCATTAATGAATTTCATGAAAAAGACAGGTTTGAAAATTGGCTGGGAATATGCAGTGGGTGCCAGTGTCTGTTATTACTGGTTTTCAGACATATAATACGGGCTTGTCCAATGAAAAATAAAAAAGGACATGGATCTTTCATATTTTAAATTGTTTATTGTATAATTGCATTTATTGGATAAGAGTTTTGTGCTGGACCTAAAGCTGGATAGAGATCGTTAGAAAATACCCCAGCAACATTAACAAAGCAATTGCTCATTATATATATATTTCCTACCATGACAAAGGTGAGGGGTGGATGTTATTGCAATCAGGACATCTTCTAGTTTGGAGAGTGAAGAACAGTTCACTTGGCGTAAGAAGGAGATACTAAGATGATTGTAAGCTCAAAATTAAAGTATGTTTGCTGTAGCTATGTGTTCTGTTGCCCTATGTTGGTTATACTTTCATAAAAGGAAATGCGTTGCCAGTAAGCGGCGAGAAAGAATCAAATCTATCCAAAATGATTGTGTCGCTCTTGGTAAGACTATGTTACCTGTCTGGTTTTGTTGGATTTACAACATCTGGGGAGATTTTTTTCCCTACTTAAAGGAACTAATTGGGCAGGTCCAAGCAACTCTGCATATAGAATCTCATGCATGTATATAATCTCATGTATGTATGTGATTATATATATATATATATATATATATATATATATATATATATATATATATATATATATATATAAAGAGAGAATATTTGTTTTATTTTAATAAATATGAAGCATTATGCAACTGTTCCTCAGAGGTGGTCATATCTCTTTTTTCTATTGTCCCATTAAAATCTGATATGTTGCTTGAACGTTAAGCTACCTGTTTTTTTATTGGAAATCATCTGTACTATTGCATGTGATGTATTCATGTTTCTAGCTGTCCTTTGCCCTGTTATCACTTAGCAAAGTATCACCAAAATGCTGAAATTGTGCAGACTTGGCTGCCTTCAGTCCCTGTAGGACAACTCATTTATTTGAACATTTATCCTGAAAAATGCCCTGCAAAGACTTAATAAAGATACTGTTCCGCTCAAATACTTTCTCAGATGTAAAATAACCCTAATTGACTTTTTTAGTGATAATTTTCCTTTAATTATGTAGAAGCTAATTAATGGCTTTTATGTTACATGCTTGCCGCTTCCTAACCAACTCTGACATGGCAAATTGTTTTCGGCTACAATTAGTGATCCTTGTAAGATGCAGCAACTAATTATTTTATTAAAGGGGAAGTCTTGCAGATTTTTGTCTCATTGTACATAACAGACAGTGCTGTATTCAGTAATGTAGGTTAGCATTGAAAAAAAAACAGGTTTTATCTTATTTTGTTCCAATAATCGTCCTTTATCTGCTGCCCTGGAGACTGCCATTTTTGTCAATTGGGATCTATTGGGTGGCGTTCCCTGCTTAAACACCACACTGGGCTAATTCTTTATGGCAATGCAAATGATTAAGACTGAGCCATTGTAATGTTTAACACTAGCAGTATGAAAAGAAGGCAGGTTATATGTCTAATAGAGTGGACTAAGGTAACAGAGCTAGAACACATACAAATGACTAAAACACAGCTACTTGGGAACTTCATATTATGAAAAACCTAGAACTGGTTTAAAAGAAAAAACTAGTAATAAAACATTTGGTGGGAGTTCACCTTTAAGGAATAAATAGTTTCTTTCCATTAAGCATGAGTTTTTTGGAATTGTCTAAAGGAAATGCCTTTATGTATGCACTTTGAATTCCAGGGGCAACTGTTTGTTGTACCAGTAGTCAATCTACAAAAATGTGATGAGAATCCAGTCCTTTATAATGGAAAAAAATAAATGTGACCATAATTGGCAGCAAGGAAAGTAAGTGTCAGTATAACTGCATTGATATTCTGTGTAGAAGACAGAGCCACCTAGTGGCAGCTATTTGTCATCTGGATCAGCTGAGCATACCTTTGGTTCATCTGAACCTTTTCTTCTACCAGAACAGACAAACGATTACCTGCAAAAAGAAGAGAACTGTTAAGATGTGTCTACCATGTCCCATACATTTATTGCGACATCAATAAGTACAAACTGAATTATTTGAGAGATGTATATTATTATTATTATTATAATTATTATTGATTTATATAACTCCTCCATATTTAGCAGCACTACACAATGGGTTAACAGGCTATAACTAGTAGTGAATCACATAGCAATTCGGATTTGCACAGAACCCTGCTAAAACGAGCTTACATTTTAGAATGAGAATCGGATGAAAGTACAAATGTTTGAGGTCTCGGGAAATTTCTGAGGAAGTGGATTGACAGGGGGTGGTGGGGCTGTCTGTATGAGGGACATGGTTAGTTGTGCAAAGGGCAGGGCTAGCACTGATACCATTAAGTTGGTTAGGAGATGAAATTGGGTGGGGAGTGGACATGGCTGCTCCCCTCCAGTAAGAGGAGAGAAACTCAGAGACCTGGGGAAACAGGGCTTCACCCAGAGACTACGGGTCAGTTACTCAGAGTTGCCGGGTATAAATGGAGTATCCATAGGGGAGAGTCTGTTGCCAAGGTTGAAAACACCTTTGAGAAATCTTGTATCTGCACATAAGAGGTAGATTTACTACGTGTATTTTCTGCTGTATGAGTATGCGTAGACAACATTTCCACAAAAGTTATGATTCTTTGTTTGTCGTTTACTTGTCTAAGGTAAGGCATTTATTCACCTTATCTTAAAGTGATGCAGACACAATCATACTCAATTAATTCTCCAAGTAATAATGTGTAACACAGTGACACAAAGTTCCCGCAGCCCAGATTGGTAACCTATTATCTGACAAAGGAACGTTACAGGCATCTCTGCTATTAAAGGTCGCAAAAGCATTTCTTCGCATGCTTCTGTATGCCCGATTCACAGGATTGTGTATTTATGAAATACAGAAGCAGGTGGTGGCACAGAAAAAAAAACTAAGTAAAGTAAAGCTGCGGAGGTGAATCTGAAAGGAAAGAAAGACTGGAAATAGTACCATTTTTTCGCATGTTGTCCATCCACTTGTCAAGCTCCTCCATTTCAATTTCCATGACAGATGGCGTATCTTCTTCAAATATTGGACTGGAACAAAGAGATTGGCTGACTCAACCAGGTTTTCTGAAAGGGTGAATGCATGCAAAAACTATACAGAACATTTGATCCAAATAAGTCTGTGCCACTGTTCTTGGTAAAGGTTTCCATGTGTATGTGATGCATATTGCACTGGAGCAGCTCCTGAACTGCTCCTGCAATATAATTTATGACAGATCTCGCCAATAACAGTTATGGATAGATACCAGTAGACTATCCATAAAAAGAGTTTTAGAAGCAGCCATGGACTGGCCATCGTGCAAACTGAGAAAGTGCCGGGGGGGGCAGTGCCCAATGTCATTACCCATGTACCGTTATTGCCACTCGTGGGCAGATCCTGTCCCTTAGAGTGTTCCAGCGGCTGGATACACATTGCTCATACTGCAAAACCAAAACGGCTACTTTATTTGCTGCTAGACGTAAACTCCCAGTCCGGTTCTATTTAGAAGTATGTATTTAAATAGGAAATTACATAGTTAGGTGGAGTTTCCTGCCTTCTTTACCTACTGGATACATAATTAAATCTCTGCTTGGGTTACCTTATTGGCAGTTTCTTCCTGGAAAATTTGGTGGAAGAATTGTGGTTTTTAACGCCCCCTCTCATAATAAAGAGCGAATACTGAGCTGGCCCTGTATAATGCATAATTTAATGGACGAGGAGACTTCTTGCTGATTTAACTATACATTATACAGGGCCACCCAAGACTATTCGTGCAGCAGAAGCTCATTGGGATTGGACAGTAACGTGACGTCAAGGAGCTGAAACCACAACTCTCCTACAAACTCTCCCTTTAGTGAATAAACCTGATGAGCCCATTGGCTGCAGTTGACCCCCGGCTGAACGATACCAGCCCTCCCCTGTTTGTAGATATGCCGTAAACTATACAGGGTGAAGAAGAAAGGAAGGAAGGGAGTGGAATATGTGAGTGTAGTAGGCTGAAAACCACAAGGTGTATTAATGTCATGTCCTGCCAAACACAGCAGGCTTGTGACATAGCATCCCAGTGAATAAAAAGCTAAAAATTAACACCTTTAGTTTCTCTACCTTTTGACGTTTTCATCCCTTGTCATGTCTGAAAATAAACAAGTATTTTATCAATACAATAACTTGAGAGATTCTGAAATTCCTTGAATTAACAATCCTTATATTTGCCTGTTTTAGACATAGTAAATACACAGAAGTATCTTACCTTTGTTGTGTTTTTTCCACTTTTTGTGCTTAATGATTACATATATCAGTGGAACTAGAAGCACCAGAATGAGGACAGGCAGTGCAAACAGCACTATACTAGTGATACTGACTCCATTATTGCTCAAGAAAATACTGTTATTTGATGTTGTCATATCAAAACCCTTACTATCTTCAAATCCGGATGGGGTAAAAGTTACAGGTGTCTCATTTCCAGACTCTGTGTTAGTTGAAATAGCTGATAGCTCTGGGATACCTTCTTCTGTCCATCCAATGGACTGAGTTGTATGGTAATTTCCTGAGAATACATCCGATTCTGTAGATGTCAACCCACCTGTGGGGAGAAGAATACATATATTTAAGTTATATTTTATATGTCATTAAGTAATGTAATATATGTCATCAACATTCTCTGCACGCAATCCGTTTTTTTTGTATGTATACGTTTTTTGTTTGCGTTCCTCAATGAGGAAGTCCCATAGAAAAAATATTTTATAACTTATGTATAGTGATGTATACAGTTATGTAGGCTAGCATTGACAAAAACCTGGTTTTATCAAATTTTTTCCCAATTTTGGAAGCTGCCATTGTTTTCAGTCGTGTAATATATTGGGTGACTTTCCCTGCTCAAACACAACACTGAGCTGATTCTTCTTGGCAATGCTAAGTGTGTTGCTCCCCAGAGGTTTTCTAGTCAGAACAGCCGGGCCATACAAATGGCTAATATACAGTCGCCTGAAAGCTTTATATAATGCAAGAACTAGAAGTGGTTTACAAAAAAAGAGAATATTTTTGACAACTTGTTTTTAATCTGATATTGTAAAAAGAAATGGTTGGAGTTCACTTTTAACCACTCATTAAAATGACATTTTTTGATGCATATGCCACCTTTTAAGTAGAGTCTTTAGTTGATACTTTTAATTAGGTCGGCACAGAAAAAGATGTGAAATTACATATACTTTCTAGTCCTCAGAGGTATCTTCTTCCGTTAGCAAGGGGGGGTGGTCTTGCTAGCAGCGCTCTTGGTTTGAATGTGTAGGAAAAAATCTAGAAGAAAAGGTTTTCTATCCAAAACAGTCTTCCTCCTGTTGAGCCTCCCGGTTGCCACCCGGCTTTGTTTTAGCAGCACATGCTGTTTTTTTTTTTTGTGCAGTGGGACGGTTGCCAAGATGGGTCAGGCAGGCTTTACCAAGTTGTGATTAGGTACTGTGGACCTCAAGCTTCATTTGCTGGGAGGCTGTTTCACAGTTCTGCCACCCAGTGTCCTCGTCAGAGGGGACCATGCCCCCCCTACATCATGCTGTGCCCCTCCGTGTGCCCCCCCAATTGAAGCGTTGTCCTTTTTTTGTGCAGGGAGCACTGATTGACACGTAGGAGAGAGAGGGGCGCCAAGTGGTCACTCATGAATAAGTTTTCAGCAACTGCTCAGCACCCCTCACTCTCCTCCTCGAGGCCTCTGTCTTGGTCGGGTGCCGGCATTTCATGCTGAACGCCGGATTAAGGCCAAGGCCAGAAGCCTTACGCTCCCACCACAGGACATCTGCAAGGTAAGTGAACTACAAACGGGGAGAGGGTATATAGTGAGGAACTGGGAGAGAGGGTGGATAGTGAGAAGGAGGAGAGGGGGTAGATGGTGACAAGGTGTAGATAGTGAGAAGGGGGGTGCTTTGGGGTGTGCAACCTGTGATCTATGCTTATGATTTAGGTGGTTTTATCTATACCTTTAATGATGAGTTTTGATGTGAATTCCATTTGATCTATATCTGCAAAGCTGGGTTTGTGTGTTATTATGTTGATCTATACATGCTATGCTATGTTTCCATATATTATTTATGTATAACTGCAAATACAGGGTTTGTATGTCTTACTCAGTTAATCTATACATGCAAGTGCTGTTTCTTGTGTTGTTTATTTGATCTATACCTGAACTACAGGGTGTAAGTAAATTAGAGATATGAGGGGACAAAGGGACTCTGGGGATGTTTATAGGGAGAGGACCTCTCAATGTCACGGTGGGGTCAGAAGGAGGGTAGACTTCCCTTAATCTTTTTTTTTGTGTGGTAGCAGAGGGAGTGATTGCATGCTGGGGAGCGTGGAGCGCGGCCCAAGGAAATGCTTGCATATGGTCACATTTTTTCAATATAAAATATATTGACAACAGGGTCTAATATTTATATATATTGGCAGCAGGGTCTAGCGCTACGGAATTTGATGGCTCTGGATAAAACAATGAATAATATTAATACATATTTGCAGAAGGGTCAGTTCAGCTGTTATTTTGAAATCATATTTCAATCACAGTGTTTTCTTCAAAGAGATAAGTACATATTATGTAGGTAAAAATGCATGTCTAACGCATATATATTTATATACACACACATATATATATTGCCCCCCTACTTTGGTCCCTGCCCTCCCATGTGCCCCCCTAAATAGGAAAGCTAGAGTTGCCACTGCCACCACCCCCTCAGTAAAGTAAGTCTTCCTTACATTAAGTAAAACTTTATTACATTAAATAAAAGTAAAAACCACAGGGGGCATAATTAATATGCAAATGGTAATTAACCATTTCAGTGTCTGTAAGGAAAGCTAAACATAACAAGGTAATTTAAGTACGTCATAAATCCTACATGGTATTGTTTTGTTCTGACTTAGAGATGAGAACCCAATGGTCAAAGGTATTTGGGTGCTGTAACTTTCACTCCTCTCTCCTCCTTATAATTTGTTCCTTACAAGTAACCTTATATCATTTCTTCTATAAATGTCTTACCATATAAACTGAAATTATTCTGCTATAGCACTAAATCAAAGCCATAACATTAGAAGGAGCATTCAGAAAGAGTACATAATCTCATGAAATGAAATATAGAGCAACATTACATAGTGTGCTGCAATCAACTAGAACATTAACTCCTTGAGGTTTGAGGGGCTCCATTGCAGAACTTTTTTAATTTGGGTACTATATAAATAAAGATGGATAATTGGGTTGCTGTGCCATTTGACCTAACAAAAAACATCTGTTAAAGTCTCACTATGGTAAGTACAGAATATAGGAGAACTCCTATATATATCGTGGGCTCCACTATACCCTTTAAGCCAGCCTGAAAATAAAATAGTAATGAATACATCTATGTGTCTGATGCAGATGAAGGTAATTATGTCAGAATTCCCTTGCACCCGGAACTGACCTTTATAAAACGCAACTGAAATCCCTCTATCTGGCCAACAGGAGGACCTGCTCGTCCCCAAACGCCTTAGAGGGCCTACTTATAGCATATATCACAGGAACAGTAATGAAACAGTGACACAGTGAAATTGAAGTTAAATGCCCACAAAGGCTTCTATTTCAATGGAAGCATTTTCCTGCAACTAATTGGCTGTCGTAAGAATTGCCACTCCACCGAGGAGGAGAGTAGCTGCAGCTACCTCTGGTAAGTGCTTTTTGCTTGTTAAAAAAAACACAGATCAAAACATGGAACTTGATGTCAGATAAGAACCATTTGTCCTAGACTGCTTGTTTTTCCTAAAGTAAACTCAACCCTTAATCCGAGCTTGGTCTTGTCAAAGATTCAGGATAACCATATGCCTATCCCATGAATGTTTACATTTCCACGCTATATTAGCCTCTACCAATTCTGCCGGGATTATGTTCCACTTATCTGACACCCTCTCAGTAAAGTGAAACTTCTTTACCTTAAATCCAAGCCTCTAACCTTCTGGTTTTAGATTATGACCTCTTGTCACATTACATTATATGTTTGAATCTTCTCTTTCTTTCCTCCAGGCTATATACGGTATTTTGGGATCCCTGCAGTAAGCCCATGCCGAACTTAAATACTTCAAAAAAAATGTACTACAATAATATGGATGTACGGGACCCTTTATCATGTACTTTAGGTTGTTTTTTAACATACCAAAGCTTTGTTTTTATATTTTCATTTTATATTTGTGTGCAAAGTGCAGATGCTGAGAACAGGGCAGCAAATGTTCTCAACCCTTCTCGGAGCTGACACGTCTGAGTGCGCCTCTGAGAGAAATCATATACTGTCCCAGACAGAATCTCCAACGAAGAGTCTGTATTAAAATATTGTGTAAGTTGTGTAATGTTAAAAATAAATAAAAACAAAATATAACGCCTCCTCTGCAGTCCAATGTTTCATGCTTCAAGCAGCCAAACGAGCTTTCTGCGCATGCACACAAGGAGGTCTCATTAGACCTCCCCAACAACCCTCACTAAATGATTTTAAGTACCTATACTGTAGGTTTATAGGAAGACCAAACCATCATTTTGCACCTTGTGCCTAGATAGTAAAGTAAAAACACAAAACATACACAAGGTCAGAAAAGGTAGTCTACAAAGCTTCCTCCCTCATCCAACATAGTCTCGTAGGGCCAGGAATGACACCAAGCTGACACCAACTTTTTTTGGGGGGGGTAAATCTGGCAATACCTGTCCCTGTTGGACCACATCAGTTATTACCCTTCAAAAAAGATGATAAGTGCTCCTCAGCATGCATCAGATTGACGGTGATCCTAATCCTAGACAGCACTGAGTGACAGCCCAAAATTCTGTGACGTAGTACCGCTGTGTTTATGACATCAGCCCAATCATCCAAATGTGGCTATACAGGGCTCCCTGTATTGTTTTTTGCTGCAATCATGCTCACACAACACAATAAATTAGCAATGAAAGAATTTTAAGGCAAAATCTTATTTCAATTCTTAATGATAGGGCATTGCATAAATGAATAACCGGCGCAGAATGACAGTGGCTCATACACATGTGTCTAGGAGTATGACCTTCGCACAGGAAACCCCCAGTCTATGACGGGAGCAATTCTTTCATGTAAAAAGAACTCGCTAGAGATTGCTCATCCAAAGTGAAAGACCCAGGTGCAGGCTCAGGGGAACAGGCACTTACCAGACGCAGCAGGTAACAGGGTAAGCGAGGCTGTGGCACCGAGGTATTTCAGCATATTCTTCCCTATGTCCATCCCTGATCTCCTGTAGTTATTTCTGGTTCGTTTTTCTCTTAACCCCTTAGAGAAACGTCAACATTTCCTGTTTCCTTTCTATCTGTGAGCATTTTTTCTTTTGAGCTATGGAGACACTTTCAGTTGAGTGTTTAGGAAGTGATGTAATTCATTCTGGGCTTGTTGAAACAGCTACATGCAAGAGAAGGAAAAAAAGTTCCCCTCTGAGCACCTGAATTACCAAGGAGTCAGACATACTTGTGTTCTCTTTTGTTCTTCCATACATAACATGCCTATTGTATTCCAGGCAGCTGACCATTTCTACATTGTTCACCTTCTGACAGATACATGTAGTATTGTAACAAAAGGTAAAAGGAACATATTTGTCACTCCTCCTCTGCAAGGCAGTCACTGAAGGGTGACTCGAGATTGTATCTCTTTCAGTTTCAAGAAGTGAAGGATTTACTCATTCTGGTTCAGTTCACGGAGATGTAGCATATCTTATTTTCCTTTAGGCCGGGGTGTCCAAGTTTTTTCTGCAGTGGGCCACTTCATCAGAATTGTATACGTGCGTGGGCCACACTCATTTTTCACTGTGAGAAAATATGGCCTTTAATAAAATATGCAGATTAAAATAAAGTAAATGACACAAAACCTTTACCCTAACTGATTTCTGGGCCTAGAAAGTGTTGTGACTACAAATTCAGGATAATTAAAAATGAAATAGTTCTATTTATTCTAGGAATGCACCAAAATGAAATGAGGACCAAAACATTCACTTAGCCAAAACCGAAAATGACCCCCACCTTTAAAAATAATAATAAAAACTAAAATTTTTAATAAAAGTAGGTAACACACCACAAATGGACAAAAAAAATTAGCAAATTACTTGTTAACAGCAATCACACTCTATCATACCCAGGCAACGAGTAAATGCTGGTACCTAGGCATGATGGGACTGTGCTTGCTGTGATTGCTCTTAGCAATCACACTCCTATCATGCCAAGTCAGCCAGTACTTGCTGGTACAGGGTGGCTGTAAGTGATGTGCAGACCCCATATTGCTGGCAGCATCAATACGCAAGGGGGCAGCTAGCTAGGTTTCAGCATGTACTGGCTTACTTGGCATGATAAGAGTGTGATTGCCAACAGCATTCACAGTCCCATCATGCCTAGGTTCCAGCACTTACATATCCAACCAGTAAATGCTAGAACCTAGGCATGATGGGACTGTGATTGATGCTAGCAATCACACTCCTATCATGCCAAGTCAGCCAGTACATGCTGGCACAGGGTGGCTGTAAGTGATGTACAGACCCCATACTGCTGGCAGCATCAATACACAAGGGGGGCGGCTAGCTAGGTTTCAGCATGTACTGGCTGACTTGGCATGATAGGAGTGTGATTGATAACAGCAATCGCAGTCCCATCATGCCTAGGTTCCAGCACTTACACATCCATGCTATCACACACACACACACTCATTCATTCATATACTCATTCATTCACAGATTTATTCTCTAAATCACGCATACTCATTCAAACACCCTCCCCACCCCCTTACGTGCACTGCAGCTCCTCGATGCCGCTCACAGACTTCAGCAGAGGGCGCGGCCTCCCTCTGCGTTCTCTGGTACTGCACAGAGGAAGCAGGACTGGAGCAGAGTCATGTGATGTCACGTGAAATCTGCTGGGTTCCGCTTCCTCTTTGCAGTACAAAAGACCCTACCACTGGTAAGTAGCAGGGCTCTTGTTGTAGCGGGGCTCGAGGTGCGGCCTGCGTAAGATCGGTTGCCCTGGCTGCCGATCTTACGCGGGCCGCACCTCGAGGTCTCGCGGGCCACATATTTATAGCAGATAAGCATTGGAGCTCACCGAATCAACAATGCCTTTTCATGGGACAACCTCAGTATGCTTCTTCTCTGTGAAGACCTAAGTTATCTCTGAATAATGCATGGTATAATAAATGTGCAGCATTTCCGAGTGACGCCACTGACATAAAACAAATTGTTTCAAGAATCTTTTGTGATGAAGAAGTGGGGAGAAGTGAGGTAATTGCACAGCAGTGCAAGGTACTCACCTTCATCATCTAGCTCCAGCACCAGCTCACGCAAGATTTTTGGAGGGCATGGACTGGCTGGCTTGGGGGACAATTGCACCCCTGAGCCAGTGCAAAATGTTTCAAACATGGAGGCCAAAGAGTCACGTAATGCAATATTTCCCTTGGTAAAAGCACATTGTCCAAGCAGCTTTAAAGAAGGTGTGGTTGATATAGTGGAATGTGATGGGGTGAGTATGTTTAAGTGTAACAATGTTTTAGTGTCTATGTGTTTGTGAGTATGTGTGTGTTTGTTAGTGTGAGTGTGTGTGAATGCGTTATAATGAATGTGTGTGTGCTAGTGCATATAGTAGCTTCCTTAAAGACATACCCCATGAAGATTTCTAGATGACCAACTGCAACCACAAATCTAATGGGAACATTGGAGTTTGAGCCTTTTTTGCTCTACCTTTTAACATGCGTAGGCAGTTTGTGGCATTGATGCTTCATGCTGGACTAGCTGGAACAAGAAGAAAATCACAAAAAATGTATCTCTCACTTTTACTGAGCACATAGATACCACATATATGCGGCATATACACTTTACACAGTCCCTGAAATCATGAGCATGCAAAGTTTTCTACAGTTGAACCAGGAAGCTGTACCTTGTGTTTTTGGGGGTAAAATGCCACTCAACACCAAAATAACCACTGAAGCACATCACCTGAGGATTTCAAAGACACCCTACATACCTTTCTTTGTGGCCCCTCACAAACGCAAATCTAATGGGTTTTTTTTTCTCTACCTTTACACACGTCAAGCACATTTTGGGATGGATGCTGCCTGCTGGACTACCTGGCAAAAGAAAGAAAACACACATGTATGGTATGTCAGCATTACATAGTCACAAAACACTGCCAAATCATGAGAGTGCAAAGTAGTTTCACCTTTTTCTAAATTTTAACCATTAGGCCCAAACCATGGTTTTGAAGGTAAAACTACTCTGTGTCTCTCCTTCATAGGTGTTTTTGACAATTAGGTTTATTATATCTAGGGGTTCGGGGATAGTGTAGGGCGTAGTGTTGGTCAGGGGAGGGCTGGCAACCTAAGGCCTGGGGGGCAAGTGGTCTGTTAAGCCACTGAATCCGCCCACCATCTATGCCCATCTTTTCCTTATTTTCTAACGCATATTGATGTAATGTGATGGGATTGGGAGTACATCAGTACACTTTAAAAAAAAAAGTAATCACTGAAACAGCTCTAACAAAAGTCTCCAATGACCTGCTCTCTGCCAAAGCAAAAGGTCACTACTCTATTCTAATTCTACTGGATCTCTCTGCTGCTTTCGATACTGTTGATCACCACCTTCTTCTAGACTCACTTGCTTCTATAGGCATTCGAGATACAGCTCTCTCCTGGATCTCCTCATATCTGTCTAACCGTTCCTTCTCTGTCAACTTCTCTGGCAAGACATCATCACCCCTTCCACTTTCGGTTGGTGTCCCCCAAGGTTCAGTCCTTGGCCCTCTGCTGTTCTCTCTTTATACTTCCTCTCTTGGCAAACTAATCAACTCATTTGGCCTCCAGTATCACCTATATGCAGATGATACCCAAATCTACCTGTCTTCTCCTGATCTCTCTCCATCTCTCCTGTCCCGTATTACCAATTACTTGTCTGCTATTTCTTCATGGATGTCACAACACTACCTGAAACTTAATCTTTCTAAAACTGAACTCATTATCTTCCCTCCCTCCATCTCCACTCCACTACCTGAATTCTCTATCACCATTAACAACACGACTATCTCTCCTACTAACCAGGCCCGATGCCTTGGGGTCATCCTTGACTCAAACCTCTCCTTCATCCCTCACATTCAGTCCCTCGCCAAATCCTGCCGCTTGCACCTAAAAAACATCTCTCGTATCCGCCCATTCCTCACCCAAGAATCCACAAAAACCCTTGTTCATTCCCTTATCATTTCCCGTCTTGACTACTGCAACACTCTTCTGGTTGGCACTCCAATGTCTCGACTCTCTCCTTTACAGTCTATCCTAAATGCCGCTGCTAGGCTCATCTTCCTTGCACGTCGCTCCTCTTCTGCTTCCCCCCTCTGTGAAACCCTCCACTGGCTCCCAATTACCTTTAGAATTAAATTTAAGATCCTGGCACTGACATATAAGGCCATCCATAATACTGCTCCTCCGTACATTTCTGACCTCATTAGCAAATACTCTCCTACTCGATCCCTACGTTCCTCCCATGGGCTAAGGCTCTGCTCCTCACTCATCACCTCTTCCTTTTCCCGTCTACAAGATTTCACTCGAGCTGCCCCATATCTCTGGAATCTACTCCCAAGGAACCTTCAGCATTCTCCCTCCCTCCCAACTTTCAAGAAACATCTAAAAACCCACTTCTTCAGAGAAGCATACCATCTTAGCTGCTAGAACTTCCTTGTCATCGATACAACCACCACAATACCTCTCACCCTTTCTCTATGCCTTATGTTTGTCACCCCATTTCCCTCTAGATTGTAAGCTTGCGAGCAGGGCTCTCTCCACCAAATGTATCGGTTTGTCTTAGTCTGTCAATTCTTGTCTTGTCATATCCCTTGAATTTATGTATTGTATTAAGCGCTGCGTAAACTGTTGGCGCTATATAAATAAAGGATAATAATAATAATAAATAATCAAACATGCGATGCCTGAAGCCACAATTTAGTGGCACTAATCCTTTTCAATAGTTTTGTCCTCTGAAGTGACTACAAATTCAGTAGGGTGTTTTATCTCTGAATAAGTAAAAAATAAATAGTTCTATTTATTCCTACAGTAAGTGCCAGGAAACAGACAACCAAAGATACACACCAGGACAGGCTCTGCCACATCGACACCCAAACACACACACACACACACACACACACCAGGACAAGCTCTGTCACACTGACACCCAAACACACACACCAGGACAGGCTCTGCCACACCGACATCCAAACACACACACCGGAACAGGCTCTGCCACACTGACACCCAAACACACATACCAGGACAGGCTCTGCCACACCGACACCCAAACACACACACACCAGGACAGGCTCTGCCACACCGACACCCAAACACACACACACACACACACACACACACCAGGACAGGCTCTGTCACACCGACACCCAAACCAGGACAGGCTCTGCCACACCGACACCCAAACACACACACCAGGACAGGCTCTGCAACACCGACACACCTAACACACACCAGGACAGCCTCTGCCACACCAAACACACACACCAGTACAGGCTCTGCAACACCAACACACCAAACACACACACCAGGACAGGCTCTGCCACACCGACAGCCAAACACACCAGGAGAGGCTCTGCAACACCGACACACCAAACACACATACCAGTATAGTCTCTGCCACACTGACACCTGCATTAGTACGGGTCAATCTTCATAAAGCATAAAAAATGCTTTCCACACTGGTTTGTTTTTTGTGCGTTTGTGACGTGTTCTTCTCCCTGTCACAAGGAGCTGTTCAGTGTGAGCCCGCCCCCTTAAGCGGCACATTGCTTCTACAAAGGGGACGAAGAGTTTCACTAGGACGAAGAGCCTCACTGAGGCACTGAGCAGCATGGTGCAGACACGCCAGCCGATTAATGATTTTAAAGTGGCCAGTGTGTCTTACGGCCGCTTTAAACCTCGTAGCCGCATCAGTTGCAATCGCATCTCGCGGGTGGTGCGGGCTTTTGTCCCACATTAAAGACGGCCCTGGCGCGCCCGCAACGCCAACTTCAGTGGGCAGCCGCATGGCCGTTTAATTTAGATTCAGGGCAGTCTGGGGGCAATTGCCCCCCTGGCCCAGCCCGCCCCTGGTGTTGGTCCTGTTAGTGGTGGATAGTGGATAGTGATAGTTTTAGGTACAGTTAGAATACAGTCAGTGTAAAGTGTAAGCAATAGGAATGACAAGATTAGGTCACTGGCTATTGATCGGTGAGACTGAACAATGATCTGTGACCTAAGGGGTTATTAATCAATGATCATTATACCTGGGAAATCTCTAGTTTTGCCCAAAAGCACTGTGTGAATTATTGTTATTTCTTGTTTTATATAGCTCCATCATATTCTGCATTGCTGTACAATGGGTAAACAGGACATAACAAGTAGTATATAATAATTTGACTTACAGAAACAATAGGTGAGGAGCTCCCTGCTGAAAGGAGCTTACAATATAGAGGTGAATTGCTACCTCTGTGGGTCACAGCCTAAAATTTCAGGGTCGCGGCTGCAACATTTAGAGACACCCCACTCCTCGCCCACAACCATTTCCCCTCCTATTCCCATACAAATATAAGGTGTTTGGGGCTAGCCACGTCCACAGTGTCACTATATGATCAGCCCCACTTTGTCAGACTACCCAAAGAGGGAGGGCTCTCTCATCACATAGCAATGTATTATGGTAAAAAAATGTTAAATATTAAATATATGTTGTAAAATGAAAAAAAAAAAAAAGTCAGATCATTTGTATATAACAAGTTTAGGCCACTGACATTGGTGAGAAGGATCAATAATCAGTAACCTAAAGTGTCACTAATCAGAGATCCAGTAGTAATTAGTAACAATTATGTATTTTAAAAAAACCAATACATTTTGTATCAATAATTTAATCAATAATAATAATTGTTTTTTTTATTAATTATTATTGTCTTATGATGTGACTGTCCGCGTCCATTGGAGTTGAAGAGTGGTCTTTTAACCAAATCAACCAATGGAATGTTCCTTATCTCTTGTCCAGAACCATAGATTTTCTACCTATTAATTGAATTAAATTCATGTCAACAAATTGCCTGGCTGTTACTTTAAAGGCGAGACGCCCATAATATCCATATCACTGCTATCACAGTGTTACCAACTAACACCCATAATAACCCACAAGTATGTCCAGTGAAACTTCTTGTCTTCTTTGTATCTTGGGATGAAATACAAGAAAAACCTGTCCTGCAAATCTGCTGCAAGGGACAGTGTTATAGGGCCTAGTAAAAGAATCTCTGAAGCTTTTACAAAGCAAGGTGATAACTTTTCATATTCTACCAGAAACATTGTGTTAGTAAACTTTGTTTCTTTCCAGAAATATTGCAACTTATCATTCAAATACTTTAATTAAATCGGAACAAAAATACAGTATCGGTGAACATACTAATGGACACATTTTGGCGATGGTAGGTTCTGGACAGAGAATTTAACCCCTTCGTGACAATTGCCGGTCCGGGCACGTCACTGAAAATCGTGACGATTATGACAATTGACGTGCCAGGACCGGCACGTCTTTAAACGGGTGAAAAAATCGATCCGTGATCGATTTTTTCACTCAAACGGTGTTGCTCTAATGCCTCGACATCGAGGCATTGAGCAACACCAAAAAAAACATTCCCGCCCCCCCCCCGATCGCTCCTAGGAGCAAAAAAAAAACATGTTTGAAAGACTGCACGTCTTTCAAACATGGCGGCGCCCGCCGCCGAAAAACGGGTTTAGGAAGCGATCGCGAGTCGCTTCCTTTGCTTAGCTGGTGTTGCTAAGATGCCTCAGTATCGAGGCATCTTTGCAACACCTGTTTAGCAAAGGAAGCGACTCGCGATCGCTTCCTAAATGCTCAACTTACCTTCCCGGTGCCGGTGTCTTCGAAACACACGCGGTGTTTCAAGATGGCGGCGCCCATCAAGCCGGGGGGCGGAGCCTGCTGACATCATCGGGGGGGTGTTGCTGGATGTCATGGACATCCAGTGAATAACACCCCTAGTGGTCAGATCACTCATAAGAGTGATCATGATTTGATAAATCAAAGGCAATGTTTTCTAAACATTGCCTTTGATCAGTATTGGATCTGCCCCCCTCCTTCACTTGCTTCTAGTGAGGGAGAGAGACAGATCGGTGTGTTCTGGTATTTCAGGTATTCCCTAATAAATATATATATATATTGATCCAAAGGCTCTTATAAGAGCCACCCATATAATATTAACCCCTTCATTGCCATTGATCACTGCATAAACAGTGATCTTGCATAGTGGCAATTGTTTTTGGGTTGTTTTTTTTTTTTACATGTTTTTTTACTTTTTTTACTTTTTTTTAGGTTTTTTTTTATTTTTTATTATAGCCATTAACCCTTTCCTTCCCCACTATTTTTGCTGCAATTCTTACCATGCAGCGGTATACGGCTGAGGAGGCGTATGCCTTTTTGGCCACAGATTCTGAGGCCACTGATACAGCGTCAGATTTTGACGTTGGTCAGTTCACAGATACATCTAGTGATGTATCTGTGGCTGTTAGGACGCCTACCACACGTAGTCGTGGCAGTGCACCAGAGGCATGGGTAGCGCCTAATAGGTACAAGCCAGCTATCCCTCCTTTTTCTGGAATTCCTGGCATCAATATTGATGTTACAGGATTCACTCCACTGCAATTTGTGCAGGTTTTTTTGGGAGACGATGTCTTGGGAGACATTGTCACACAAACAAACATTTATGCCCAGCAGCACCGTGCTGCTAGCCCTAATTCTTTTTGGGCAAAACAGCCATGGACTCCCATTGACGTGCCAGAATTTCTTAAATTCTGGGCACTCACAATGTTAATGGGCATTATAAAAAAGCCCTCCATCCGCTCCTACTGGAGCACCAGCCCCATCTTTAGTACCCCCATTTTTGCCCAAACTATAACTAGGCAAAGGTATGAAATGATTCTTCGTTTCATGCATTTTAGCGACAACAGCCTGTGCCCCCCTAAGGAGGACACCCAGTTTGATAGGCTGTACAAAATCCGCCCCCTGATTACCCATCTCGCTGCCAGGTTTCCAGAGGTTTATACACCTGGAAAGAATATCTGCGTGGATGAATCCCTAATGAAATATAAAGGAAGGTTGGGATTCAAGCAGTATATTCCTTCCAAGCGCTCCAGGTATGGAGTGAAGGTGTATAAGCTCTGCGAGAGCGAGACAGGATATACTCATGCCTTCCGGGTATACGAGGGTAAGGATAGCTACCTTGACCCTCCAGGTTGCCCAGATCATCTGGGCACCAGTGCCAAGATTGTTTGGGACCTAATATTCCCCCTTATGAACAAAGGCTACCACTTGTATGTAGATAACTTCTATACAAGCGTCCCTTTGTTCAAGCTGCTGTATTGTTTCGATACGGTAGCTTGCGGTTCTATAAAAAAGAACCGCTTGGGTTTCCCACAACGCCTGGTACGAACCCGGCTACGAAAGGGGGAGACCTCAGCTCTACGCCAAGAGGAGCTTTTGGCATTGAAGTTCAAGGACAGAAAAGAGGTGTGCATGCTGAGCACCATCCACGATGAGAGAACCGTGGAGGTTTCTGTCCGTGGCAGAGCTGGGGTCACTACAAAGCCAGTGTGCATCAGGGCCTATAACAAGCACATGGGTGGAGTTGATCTGTCAGATCAACTCCTACAGCCCTACCTCATTATGAGGAAGACAAAGGCCTGGTACAAGAAGGTTGCAATTTATCTAATGCAAATTGCAACCTATAACGCTTTTTTGCTGCACAAAAAAGCAGACACTGGGCTGAAGCTGTCTTTTTTGCAGTTTCAGCTCGAAGTAATTTCAGGTATCTTGTACCGTGATGCACCTGGTCCCCAAGTAGTGATGGGAACCAACAGAATTGGGGCTACCCATTTTATTTTTAAAATCCCCCCTACAGCAAAGAAGCAGAATCCCCAAAAGAGATGCAGGGTATGCTACAGCAGGGGGCAAAGAAAGGACACCACATTTTACTGTCCAGATTGCCCTGGAAAACCTGCACTCTGTGTCGGTGACTGCTTCAAGCTGTATCACACAGTTTCCCATTTTTAATTTTTTTTTTGTTCCTGCTCCATTTTTGTATTTTTTTTTAATTTTTTGTTACATTTACAGTTTTTTAGCTTTTATTTGCTCCACCATTTTTAAGCGTTTTTATTTGCACTGTCAAGTGACCCCTGTGTCCATTCCGTGGCATGAGGGACCACTTAAGGTGCTAGATCAAATCCCTTCTTGGAGATAGGCCAGGCTTTCTTGTAACCTGTCCCTACTGATAGTTGGGTACAAGCATTTTTCTTTACCCAGATGTAAAATTCCTACTGAATTTGAATTGCTCATGTTCCAAATGTGGCCCTTTTGCCCCCAAACAATCTGACAAACCCATGCATGTGGGGTATCAATGTACTCAGGAGATGTTGCTGGACACATATCTGGGTGTTGTGTGACAGCAACATATACCAGGAGCTGTAATTTCACACCTGAAGTACAAAGTATGTGAAAAAAACACCAAAAACAATTACTATCCCAAACTTTGACAAGGGTTGGTGGTAGGATTAGTGCATGGAAAGGGTTAAACTATCAGCATCTAAAATACCCTGGGGTGTCTAGTTTTCAAAAATATATGGTTTGGTGGGGTAAATTTAATTTGCTGGCTTCAAAGATGCCCCAAATACCACATAGAGACAGAATTACCAGATTCAGAGAAAAATGGTTTTGAATTAGCAAAACGCTACTTGTACTTATTGCCCCATAACGTGTAGAAGAAAGCAAAAAAACATAAAAACATTGGGTATTTCTAAACTTGGGACAAATAGTAGAATCTATTTAGCAGGTTTTTTCAGTAGTTTTTTATGATGAATAAAAGATTTTTCAAATAAAAGTGAGAAAATTTGTTTTTTTTTCAATTTTTCGTCATATTTTATTATTTTTATTATAGGAAATTACATCATATGAAAAAAATGTGTGTCTGAAGAAAGCCCTTCTTGTCCTGAAAAAAACAATATATAACTTGTGTGGGTTTAGTAAATGGGTTAAGAGAAAATTACAGCTAAACACAAACACCGCAGAAACGATAAAACAGCCATTGTCACGAAGGGTACAAAAAGTAAAATCAGCCTTTGTCACGAAGGGGTTAAAATAGTAATAGGTACAACGGTACCAAAGCTGGTCAAATCGGGTTTTATACGTACAGGCATTATGTTATTATTTTTCGAATAATATAGCACCTTCATATCACATAGCGCCGTACAAAATGCCCTAAAATTAGCACCTACAACTCTGAAAAATACCCCTCGTCTTATAATCGAGGTCATCTTCTAATCAGACCTCATTCTGCTGGGGCCAGGCTGCTTACCGGGCTTTGGTCGCGAGCAGCGTCGCTCCTACTAGCTGCAGGAGAACAGGAAGCTAGCACAGTCCTCACATAACTCTGCCTCCCCCCTCCTTCCTCTGGGGGCGGGGCCAGAGAAGTTGCTCGCACAGCCGGTCCCCTGCAGAAGTCTGCGAGTGGGAGATCTGCAGTTCAGGTAAGGGGGTGGGGGAGGGTTTTTATGATTAATGTGTGTGATAGCATGGATGTGTAAGGGTGGTGGTGGTGGTAGCATGGCATAGGGAGGCTGTAATTACACTACTATCATCCCCAGGTTCCAGCATGTACTGGCTGCCTTGGCTTGATAGGAGTGTGATTGCTGTTAGCAGTTATATATATATATATATATACCTCCAGAAATGCATTTTAACCCCCTATATGCCACTCAGCTCTGATATGCAGAGTGGCATATAGGGGTATAAGGCATATCATGGGGCAGAGGGGCATATAGGGGGTTAAAAGGCATATCATGGGGCACAGTGGCATATAGGAGGGTAGAAGACATTTCTGGAGGCAGAGTGGCATATAGAGGGTTAAAAGGCACATCAAGGGGCAGAGTGGCAAATAGGGGGGTATAAGGCTTTTCTGGTGGCAGAGTGGCAAGCCTGGGGGCAGATGTGCATAACTGGGGGGGGCAGGTTGGCAAATAAAAGGAAATTAAAAATATATATCTTTCTCAATCATAGCTTTTATTAAATATGAAAAAATAGTTTACATTAATTAATATTTACTAGTAAAACGTTTTTCCTATAGGGTAGTCTTATATTCAGGCTTTTTGTTTTTTCCCTAAATTAATATTTTGATTTTGGGGGGTCGTCTTATAATCAGGGTCGTCTTATAATCGAGCAAATACGGTATTTATGTATATGATTGGTGCCTGAAATGTTGAGTAACAAGACAATTTGGAATGATCCAGAATACCGGACTGTCTTGCAAATAAGGTTTAAGGCAAATTGTTTTATTAATTAACAACAAAATAAACATATTTATGTAGAATCCAACCCCCGGCCGCACTGTTTTAATTGCTTTTGACATCTGTGAATGTTGTTGTTGTAAAGAAAAAGTAATCATATTGTAAATGTGAAAAGACCTAGATATTGGAAAAAATGCAATTTAAAAGAAGGTACAAAGTTGGCCAAAATGATTATCCAAACCCGGATTATTGTGCGTTATAAATAAATTTACTGATAATGCAGTTGAAAAAAATCTACAACTAATGTAAGTAGGAACATACTTAATCTCTTGTCCAACTAATATTTCAGTATGTTTCTGGAGATTTATATTTTACACTTATTTATAGTAGAGTGAAATAAATTAATGATTCCATAAACTAAGCTGTGTGATCCAACAGGTAACGTCATACAACTAAAAGATGTTTGCAGCGTTGCTGTCTTTCCTCCACCCAGTAGAGGGCGCCAGTATTTATCAGCTGTAATATTACGTCGCCATATTACTGTGGAAGGAGAAGGCGCTTTGCCGGCTTCATCGATGGTGTTGCAATGAACACAGGATCATAGAGTCCAAAACTGCTGCTAGAGCGTCGTAGTCTTGGCAATCTCCTCCACTTCCGGGTGCCGAAGCTGTCTATGCAAGAGGAAGGGAACTTGTTGGCTTTAGCTATACGGCGGCTGCACAACTGGCATTTACCTGGCCTGCCGGTGTGGGGGAAACCAGGTAGCAACAGGTGAGAAGCCGGCTACTTGTGAGTCCGTCTGTCCGTATGTGTGTGTCTCGTATATGTAATGTGCAGCAACAGGTGTGAGCGCATGCAGGGATGTGTGTACACCTGGCTGCAGGAAGGTACAGTAACGCGCGTGTACGTGTAACTTTATATGGAGGTTACAGCAACAAGTGAGACACCCCAATGCTGTTAATGCAGACACATATAACTTCACTGACAGATATAGAAAGGTTCTCATTGATTATTCAGATACTCAGTGGTGGGTCTCCCTACCCGAAAGAGTAGTAGGTAAGTGGAACAGCCTCCAAGCAGAAGGGCTAGGCTAACACAGTAAGGGAATTTGAATATGCTTGGCATCAGTCTATCCTGAATGTGATTCGTGACGAAGGATAAGACTGTATGATTCTTTTCTGTCCTTTGAAATAAACTGTTTCCTCGTAGAGAAGCGCAGCTGACTCTGTATTTTAGTTTGGGAACTACTGCCTTTTTGTAGCAATGTTTTATAAACCTGGCTGACCCGGTGACTTCTGGCTCACGTGAGTTCGTATTATGATGTTAATTACGTTGTCATAGCGGTCTGTATGTTAATTACTTTTTAAAGCTTAACTATGAATGAGTTTATAGAGCACTGAAGCTGGGGAGGGGGATGGGAAACGGCCGCGCCGGTAGTTCTACCTGTCACTTGTGCGTCAGGCGGCTGGGAATCCAGTCCTTTCTGTACTTCCTTTTTATGGTACGTTCGGATACTTATCGTGGTGTAACTTTGTTAATGTTACTTCCCTGTATGGGGTTTCTCTTGGCTGTCGCGTTGTGATTGTGTACAGATACAACGGGCAGAGCTGCACGCATCGGCTCTGACGTATCGTCTTCTCTAGTTACTCCGCGTATTCGGTTGAATGAATTTGGACGTTCTGTCCCCTCCTGCAGGCGAAGCGATAGACATAACGGTGTGCAGGTCGTAAGTTATCCGCGGCTTCTGGGGGAGACCGCAGCGTTCCACTGATATTTACATGTCGGTTTGGGAATGAATAATCCCCCCCTGAGACTGTGTTTGGAGACGAGGTCTTGTAGGGAGGGACCATCTCGTTTAATGGTGCGCTATTTGACTTGGTAGAACACGGTGGAAAGATTTGCTACGTAAAGCTGGTTATCGGCATACCTGGGAACTTTATAATTTAACTCTGAGACTTGAAGTATTAAACCTTTAATAGGCCATCGTGAAGATTTTACGTAGTTACTCTCCAAATATGTTACCCACATGGCTCTAATACTGGTCCTCATTAATTGAGTCACCTGCGTTCATAGAGGGAGATCAGCCATAACATACTTGCAGCGGTATATCTTATATAGGGTGACAGCTGTATAGAATAGGAAGGAGTCAGCGCCGGACTGTGTGACACCGAGAGTTGCCAGGTATGGTTATCAGTCAGCAGCGGGTTGTGTGACCCCGGGACTCTGCCCCTGCATCCCGAGAGTTGCCAGGTATGGTTATCAGTCAGCAGCAGGCTGTGTGACCCCGGGACTCTGCCCCTGCATCCCGAGAGTTGCCAGGTATGGTTATCAGTCAGCAGCGGGTTGTGTGACCCCGGGACTCTGCCCCTGCATCCCGAGAGTTGCCAGGTATGGTTATCAGTCAGCAGCAGGCTGTGTGACCCCGGGACTCTGCCCCTGCATCCCGAGAGTTGCCAGGTATGGTTATCAGTCAGCAGCGGGTTGTGTGACCCCGGGACTCTGCCCCTGCATCCCGAGAGTTGCCAGGTATGGTTATCAGTCAGCAGTGGGCCGTGTGACCCCGGGACTCTGCCCCTGCATCCCGAGAGTTGCCAGGTATGGTTATCAGTCAGCAGCGGGCTGTGTGACCCAGGGACTCTGCCCCTGCATCCCGAGAGTTGCCAGGTATGGTTATCAGTCAGCAGCTGGCTGTGTTGTCTGCCTGTTGGCTTCCCGAGTAGTAGATAGAACAGATAGACCGCTGCGTCTCTATTGTTTCGTGAGTAAACAGTCGTTCTCGGTACCTGTTGCTAGCCGCGAGATAAGGAATAGGAAGCGATAGCATAAAACAGGATGCGAGGTTACGCTGGATCACAACTCCTGGGACTACCATAGCAGGAACACCGCAACATCTTCATATTCTTTACTAAAAGAAAAAGTGACATCACGCCCGTAGATGCTATTCATTATTTTTAAATCAAGTTACCGTTTATTAACATTATGCTGTTTTAAAGACTTATGAGAGAATTATATTAACGATTAGGTTAGTTATAGTTTTTATCTGTTGAATATTTTTTTTTCTTCTAGTTTTTTACTTGAATATAGGTGATGGTCTTATTCCCATAACAACTTATGCCGAGCCTGTTTGTTGCCCCATTGATGGCACCATTGCAAGCTCAATAATTACCTTTATAAATAAACCAAATGTTTACAATGTGGCTAGGAAAAGATACGAGGGAAAATGTACCTTAATGTCCTGCTTGTTGCAGCATTCTGTTGGCGGCTGTTTCCTAAGTGTGGAATCTTATGATGTGAGGAGCGTGGGTGATAGAATATTAAACCTTTTCTGCATTTTGGTGATAAATACCAAATTTGCCCCAGATTTACAAACCCCCATGTTATCTGGCGTTGTCCACCCTTATAGAACACCCGGTTTAAATGGTGTAAGCCCTCTTTGGTTGCGCACGTTCTTGTCTCTTGATGCTGTAGGCAAAGCTTCTAGGAGCCAAACAACTAGAATGGACTTTGACTGTTTGAAGGCAGAATAAAAATTGTGGCAGTCGCATTTTTTGATAAAGTCTATAAAACGACATGCCTGTTGCCAACGTTTCTCCGGGCGGCCATCGCGTAGTGAATCTGTACCGTGCAAAGTAAGGTTAAATGGTTTTGTTGCCGGAGGAACAGAATAGTATACTAATTTCCCTTTACTCTCCGGAGCGGATCGTTGCCCTGCCCAAATAATTAGCTTTATGGTTTTTGCTACAAACATCGTGTACTTTTAATGGATACTTAAGTTCTTATTTGCTATCTTCTGTTTTCTTTTTCCGATGTTGTCGATAAAATGTTACGATTAGACTTTGGATAAGGCAGCAAGTGCATCCGGTTTATTTGGAAGGCTCCCGCTTATGTTTTCGAGAATGGATGTGCTCTATAGGAACCCGTCCCGGCACGGTGCAGCACGTAGCTCCGGATAAACCTGCATTTGGATCATTTTAGCCTTGCTTTTGGTGGGTTACGTACCATTTAAGCAGCCTGGAAGCACAAGGTGCCTGCTTAAAAATAATGATGATCTTACCCCCAGTACTAACATTTTATGCAATGGGTACCCATAATTCTAATAATAGCTGTCTATTCTATTAAATGCCATTAACACTCCTCACGTACCCCACATGTTAAGGCTTCCAGTGCTGTATAAAAACCGTTTGTTACGTTCGGTCAGTTTTTGAGTGGGGAGCAGGAGGCGGTGTATGTTTAGGTAATGGAATCTGTTACAGGTCAGTTGGGTTTTCTGTGTTTAAGAAGCGATAACATCTTAATCAGGTAATGGTGCAGATCAGAGCCCATCCTTCTTCTCCTATGAGTAACTTTACAATTATCCACTTGCAGAGAAGACTTCGGGAAAGTTATCGCGCAGGGCTGCTGGTGAACGGGTTCTTGCTCTGTAACATTTTACAAATGACTTACAGTCAGTGGCTGGGATTAGGGGATTATTATTGAGCCTTGGCCTTTCAACAGAATATGATTACTCTTATTTATTTAGCGTCGTCATATTCGGCTGTGCTCCAAAAGGACGCTCCAGCTGTCATATGTGCTTTTAGGTATCATATGTATGTGATGGTAAATGCCCCCTATCGCCAATTGTAACGTTCCCCTTTACCTGCCCCAGCCATCTGATTGACACAACACATCTCCTGCCTCGTGATGTATTATGAAGAATGTGTATTAAAGGACTCATGCATTTAAAGTTGCTGAGTCTGGCTTTGATATTATATTATTAACATGTTGTAGTTATAACAATGATCCGTTCTCGATCAGGAATGTAATATTTAGGCTCTGTGACTTGATGTCATTTTAAAACTTTTTTTTTTTAACCATTAAAAAAAAAAGTAACGCGTCTGGCAACAAAAACTGCTTCTGTCGGTGTACTATCGGCTAGCCCCAGATTATGTATTTTATATAGGGTTTTCCATAGTCATTTGCCATGATCTCTATTCTGTGGATTTGGAGAGTTGGCCTTTTGAATGCTTTAAAACACATCACCCTGACACTGTGCTGTGTAATCTGTAACAATAGCTGCAAACACTCATTGTGACCAGTGTGGATAGAGAGCCCTGCAGACATAGGTTGGTGTCTGCCTGCAGGCGGTGCGAGTGTGTGTGTGTGCGGTGCGAGTGTGTGTGTGTGCGGTGCGAGTGTGTGTGTGTGCGGTGTGTGTCCTAGGCCCTGGGACACATCTGCAGCCCCATCGCCGCTGCCGTGTACGTGTCCGGCACTCCCATCCTGATCATGGGAGGAACAAAGGAACGAGAAGAGAGGAAGGAGGAGGAGGAGGTGACGCAGCTGACAGACGCAGACTGAAGCACTGCCTGCTTAATATGGCCTGCGTCGTGTAATTACGGACTGGATTATTCCGCGTTTTTATATATATATATATATATTTATAGAAATTTTATAAATGTATTTCTTTTCCATGACTTTACCTTTTCTGTTCAGTGAAAATAAAAGCACATATGAACGTAGAAATGCTGATCGTGTTGAAGTTGCTGCAGTGGGATTCAGACAAATTGGTGTAAGCGCCTTTTTTAATCTAGGTGTAATTAATAACATTTGAATGACTTTAGAATCTTTAATGGAATTCGTCGTGGTTAGTAAAGACACAATAAAGGAACTTTGATGAACTCTACAAATATGAACAGTGATTTAGATCCCTGTGAAATGCCTTTCTGACAGTTTGTGTGCTTTTGGTTCCATTAATCATGCCGTGACACTCTTGCTTAAATTTTTTTTTGTTTAAAAGAGCCCCTTTTTTGCTTAATTTTTTTTTTTTATTTTATTTGTTGAGCTACTACACAGTGCTTAAAAACAAAGAAAATGTTAGAACAGTTGTATCTGTATCTGTACTATACTCTACATATTTACTAAATTAAGCGTCCCCCCTCCATTAAGATTTTCCTGCTGTGTTGTTAAGTTGGGGCAAGAAAGGAGAGAACTTTAGGACAGAAAATGTATGGTAATGCTGGCCCTGCCACAAGCCGCCATCAGTCTGAGCTTTCGTGGAATGATTCTGGCTGGACCAAATGGTTATCTGCGACACACTGTATGCTTCTATTACTTTTCTAAGGTGAAAGGTCTCGTATAAATGGATGCAATCAATAGTCCATTCATCTTGTGACGGATTATAAGAAAACATTACACTCGTTCATTGGCAGAATGGCGTTTTCATGTTCCATCTATGATTGTTCCTGCGCAAGCAAAACAAAAAAGCACCTGATTACTGGCGTGCATTACAAGCAGCTTTCTTTTATCGCTTTATATTCCAACAACCAAGGGTTTGGAGAATGGATGAAATATTTAGGAGAATATCACGCTGGAGGTTTCGACATACTTGTTTGCTGTGTAACGGAATAATGCGGAGTTTATTGTTCTTTTCTGATGTTTTTTTCCTATATACGTGATTCAGTGACTTGCGTCGTAAGCCAGTCATCGATTTCAGGCAAGTAGGCCTGTAAAGTAAAGCAGGTGGCCACGAATGACCGTGAACTGTGACTATACTTAGCACTTTTTCATGCTTCATTTCAGTAGCTTCCATCATAGTTGCCCTTTTCTTAATGCAATTATTGGGTTTCTGTGATTTGCTGCCTTGTTCCCAGTAGAGCTGAAGAAGTCCTCTTGGTGCTTTGTGCGGTTAAGCGGTTTGTTTCTCCTGTTATCAGTTAAATTATATTGCGGCAGTGTTTGACATTGGCCAGCCATTTCTGAGAGAATTGAGGTTTTTTTTTTCTTCTTGTACTAGGCAGCCATTGCCCCTCTTCATTCATTACTTAATAGTGTAATAATAAGCTGAATTTCTTACCGCAGGCTGCTGTCTAACTCTACCCAGAAGGAAAATGAATTGTGAGCTAATAAGCGCTTTTATAATTGACTTGGCGATTCATGCGGCCGCGTGTACGGAAGAATAACTCAGGGAGCTGTTATTGATCAAGATTGTATTCATGGCTGACTGCATGTAATGCGCTCACAGCCTTTCCGGTGGTTTCCGGGGCTAGAGATCCATTTGGTGGGGTTGGGCTTTCAAACCGTTCTCCTCACAATCTACGTTTTATTAGCTGCGTGGATAGCGTTTGCATCCTAGCTATTTTTTCCCTCTCTGGGACAGATAATTTCACATTTTTATGTGGCCAGATGTTGAACTATAACTCCCATGATGCTCAGCTAGCTACAGTCTGGAGGACTATCTGCGAGCTGCCGCTGATTTAGTCGTTGGGAAAGTTCCCCCATGAGAAATCTTTAAACCGGAATAGACCCGAGGAATTAACTCATGAATGTGCTGTTCATAAAGATGGGCAAATTCGCAGTGATCAAGTTAAGTGTTTTTAAACACAGTTTAGTGAATAAACCCCTAGGTCTGGAGAACCGGGCAGTGGCCATCATGAAATGATGAGGTGTTAGGGAAAAGGTGTTATGGGCTTCACAGTAAAACTGCATGCTGACCTTATCTGTTTTACTTTCAGATATGTCTGAGAACACCACTGAGTCTGCTCCTAATGATGCGACATTACCCGAGTCTGAAGATGTTATTTCTGACCCCGAGGTCTGTTATTTAGCTCCATACAGAGATTAACTAAGATTGCATTAGTGGCGTGATTAGAATTATTTTAATTATTTTTTAATTTATGCTTCATAGCAGAGATTCAAGCAGTCAAGCAATTAATGATTGTGGTGCAGGTCACCGTTTTATCTCCAGCACCATTCATTCAAAACCAATCATTCACTCCACATAAATCACTGGAGCTATATAAAAAAAAGTTAATACAATAATCTATGATTTTTTTTAGCAGGTATACCCTCTGATCTGCTGTATGGATTGTTACATTTAGATATGTATATGGTAGGTGTGTGCTACTACATCCATCCAGCAGGGGCAGCAGAGTCCACTGACCTCCAAGTATAACTTTTACATAAAAGCAACAATTTCTCCTTAGAGCACTGTTTACTGACACTTTCTTACTGGTCCAGTCACGTCTGATCGAAGAGAAGATCATATGCGGCATCCAGCTGGTGTCAGACTCTTACTGAGCCCTTAAACAGAAGCCCTGTTCTTTCTTATGAAATTCTACTCTAGCATCAATCGTGATTGTGTTCTGCGGGCAGCGGCACCAATCGCTGGCTCAATGAACACAAACCATATAATTGTTCGCTAGCTATACCTAATAAGAGCAGAGATCTCGCTGCTTTTGTGGGTGTAGGCATACTAGTCTTTCACCCTGTTTCTAGCAATCAACATAAGTAAAGTATATTTTCTGAAAACCCCTATAAACAATGCTTTGACTGTGACATCCCATAGGTGCCATATTTAACCATATTTGTGTTTTCTATCTTTATAGATGTGGTAAGAACATTGATCAAGTTTTCCACCTCCTATACCTATGGGGATTTTTTGTTTAGAAAAATTCAAAAAAGTGTGTGTATGCAATATATACAGGGCCTGAAGTTGCCGTTCTGATTCCATAAATCCCACCAGCAGCATTAGCAGTCTTGGTTATCAATAGGGGAATTATCCGTGTTTTTTCTCCAATATCTGGGAAGAGTACACACCGTGTGTTTCATTTTGCATCAGTGTGGTGAAGAGTGGTCAGTATGCGTGTAACTTGGTGAGGCCAAGTGTGATTAACCCCTTCAATCCCAGGGGTTTTTGGTACCTCAAAGCCCAGAGCAATTTTGCCATTTTTGGGGTATGTCGGTTTAGCGATGATTCTCTTTTCCTGTGAATAGTGTACCCATGTAAACTATATATTGTTTTTTCAAGGAGAGATAGAGCTTTCGTTTGATACCATAGTTGGATGATTAGCTGAAAATTTAGAATGAGAAATTTAGTAAAAACTAGCGAAGATTAGAAAAATAAACTAATTTTTTTTTACATTTTCCCTCTGAATCCTCACAAAATTAGGTAAAGTGATGGAAAATCCCCTCCAAGTTTATCAATTCAGGTGTCCTGATTTCAGAAATACCTAATTTATATAGATTTTCCAGACTTTCCCAGCACCAGGGAGCATACTATTAGGTGTACAATTTTGTATAATTTTTATGCCTATGGCTTAACGGGTTTGGGGGTTGTGAACGGGGGCAGGAGGGTTATACTGGCTAGATGTTATGCTAGGGCAATGGGATGTAAGGTTTTTTTAAGAATTTTTTTTATTATCTTTTTTTATATATTTTTTTATTTTAATTTTTTTTAATTTTTTTGTATTTTTTACATATTTTTTTTTACACAGTAATGGTTAGAGGTCCTCCTAGGGACCTCCTGAACATACCAGTGATGTCACAGTGACATCACAGCTCATATTATAATTTTTTTTAGTATTTATATTATTATTTTAATGATTTATTTAATATTAATTTTAAATGACTAACCGTTTTTTTTTTCCAGCTTTTCTGTTACAGGCCGGGAGGGGGAGTGAGAGAGATGGTTTCTCACTCCCCTCCCCGCGATCCCCCTGCACCGATCACACTGTGATCTCTATGCAGGTCCTCACAGACCTGCATAGAGATCGCAGCGTCTCTGTGCCTCATCGGAGGGCAGGATATCAGCAGTGACGTAACCCGGAAGGGAATGCCCGATCGCGCGTTTGCAACCGCGCGATCGGGCAGTTTACCGGTAACAGCTTACCGGCTTTCATGCCGGAAGCTGTTACAGGCGATCGGACAGGCAAAGCCGGCTTCTGCTGTCAGTGGGGAGTCCAGGCTGTCAAACGACAGCCTGGTCTCCCGTGCAGCGGCAGGGATGTGTCCCTGACGCTGCACGAAGGGCTGGACGTACCGGGACGTCCATAGGGGTTTCTTTGTGGGCGTTTTTTGGACGTCCCGGTACATCTATAGGGGATTGAAGGGGTTAAGAATGGTCAATGTGTTTGTATCAGTTGGATTAATAGTGATCGGTGAATATGTGTCAGTGTGGTGAAGAATGGTGTTTGTGAAATTGCCTCTGTGTGTGGTGCTGACAAGCAGTACCAGGGTTGTTCTTAGCACCAGCCATCCCAGGCAGCAGCCTCAATCGTGGGTTGTGTGTGTGTGTGTATATATATATATATATATATATATATATATATATATACATATATATATATATATATATATTTGTGTCCGTTGACACAAGCATGTGTCCGAAAGGAACCTACTGTATAACCTTCACAAATATTTGGACTTGCATCTGTGGCTATTACACGGGTGACTAACCCAGGGCAGTGACCACTCGCTGGTGCCACAGCATTTACTGTAGCTTTTCAAGTGGATAAAGTAAACAATTCCCAAATGAGAATTTTCTAGTTATGTTTTCTGGTGCTACTTACAGGCATATCAGCTGCCAGGAAAGTGAATGAATTTTATGTCTAACTGAAACGCTGCTTGTTTCACAGAAACCAGAGCAATAAGGAAAAATGGACATTACGGTCCCTTTTATTATTCATCTTATCCATTGAATCATTGCTGCTGTTATTAAGATCCAAGGAAATGCGGTACCTGAATACACCAAAATTCAAATAGTCTTGCACGAATTTCCATTGGTCGCTCGGAATAACGATCCTATCTCTGGTAGTGAGAAACGTTCAACCCTTTGCGTTTAGTCTGGTAAACCTTCATTCTTTGTCATTGCCGACGGCCGCCAGCAGATGCTGCTGTTAGGATAGCAGATAATAAGGGAGAATGTCGTCATGTGATTCTTTCACACGTTCTCTTGGTTTGCAGCTTTATTTCTGGAATTAATAATTACCCAGGAGATGTTTTATGATCTATACTGAAATTATAGGCTACTTTTGCATGGAGTTTAGGGCTAATACTGAATTTGGTCTGGGCTACGTTACCGTGATTACTACAGAAAAGAGCATGTGTTTGAATTATTTTTATCATTTTATATTTTTGTGAAACATGACCAGTGATCTGTGACTGGCTGAATGAACCTATTATTTGTTAAAAAAAATAAATAAATAATAATAAAAAAGCGTTTTTATGTATCCAAACAAAATCAAGCTGGTACTTTAAATGGCCCTTTGTAATATACACAAATGTGTCCAAACATGGTGGTAATACTGGTAAACCGTCGTTATACTGGGTTTGCTGGGCCTTGAATGAAAACGATTTGAAAGTTTCTGGATCGGGAGTCAGTTATGTAAGTGTAACTATGAGGGAGATTTGTATATCTTGGTATAGCATGTATGCATACTTCACAATCTTTTATTGTTGTTTATTTGAACATTGTGCATTTAGTGCCAACATATACAGGATCGCGTGTAATTGATCTTCTGCAATGATTAATGTGTATCCAGTGTTGGTGGGTAACTACCTGTTGGCTACCCCTCGTATAGACCTGCGTTTATTGTGAAGTTGTGCAGAAATGTCACATGTAATATTTAATATATATATATATATATTATGTAAAGGGTTTTCGTATACACAAAATAGTGTTTTATATATAAACATGCATGCACCTGTATTGGCGATAGCAGAACTGCAGATGTGGGCATAGCTTAGTTTCTCAAATGTTTCTTTTGTTTTGTTTTTTTGCATGTTTAAGCAATTGTGTTCTTTTCTATACTATGAAATCATTTCATAGAAGTGGAATTATGTCCTGATACAGGTCACCTCTGATGTGGAGATATATATATATATATATATATATATATATATATATATATATATATATATATATATAATACACACATACACACACACACACCAACCCCCCCCCCCCCACCCCCACGAGGAATAGGCATTCACTATTTCACAGGAATAGGCATTCACTATTTCACAGTAAGAAATATGTTTAGTGGAGTTTGCAGCAGCCAATGATTTGATATCTAATTCTTATTTACTTTTTGCAGCAGCTTACAATGGCTGAAGACTCACCAAGAAGCACAGCTGCTGAAATACCCGTTACCAGCAATGGAGAGATTGACGATCCAGAAGAACACGGCTATAACTTGGTAACTAGATTTCCTGCTTGTCTCCTGTTCCAGTTATTACCATAAGACATACGTGGAAGACCGGGCCAGAATTCCTCCGCGGCACCGGGAGACCGAACAATAACTACGGGAAGCACTTTATTGCTGTTGCTAACGTTGGCATAACTAGGTTTTGAGTCTAATGAGCATCTATTTTTTCACACGAGGCCAGTGGCTGGTGCATAATTAACTTTAATAAGCGAATGACATTTAACATAGCTATGTGTTGTTTCATCAGTTACATTGTCTTTTAAATAATATTTGGTTTTGGTTGAAGATCTAATAACCTTCAGTGGCACAAGTATGCAACAATACAGTAATTCAGACAGGAGGCACTGTTTATGAAGCTGTAAACGATAGAAAGTGCATTGTCCTGGGCTGAGGTATGCTTGTGCAATTAAAGCCACTATGAGAATCCAAGGTGTGAAATGTATAGGTACGCTATAACACCCACTAATCGCCGTCTGCAAGCTACGGCAAACATTGTTTCTTCAGACATTCAGACTCCATATCGCTTAATTAACCTCTCATGTTTCAGTACAGCGCGTAAACGGATTGCTGTCAGTCACCTAGGAGGAAAAATAAAACTTTGGATAAACCTTACAAAACAAGAGGGCTGGGGTATTTTTATACGAGCAAAGTATGCCAACAGGTTTATTTTTATAGGCAGCAGGGAGAGGCTGCAGCAAAATAGTAGGTGCAGCAAATCTGGCAATGAGGCAATCCTAGGGACCTGTCATTTTAACTTAAATTCTTAATCAGCCTTCGGGCACATTCAACTTCCCTGTAAATTACTAACCTGTAGGTTCTCTTTTAATTAGATTGCTCAAGCGCTGGGAGAAGTGAAAGGCTTGCTTGGGTTTGATGCAAAATGTTTTTCTGCACCCGCGGTAGTTATGTCACTGATCATCCCATGATTTTTGACCAGGGCATTGCTACGGACCGAAATAATAAATGCTACATAAAGTGGATCAGTATTTAAAATAAGCCCAAGAAACTAAGTGCAATCGCTACGTAAATTGTTGGCGATGCAAAAATAAGAGATAATAATAACTATGCTGAGTGAAGCACAGAGTTTTTTTTATGTCTGCCAAGTAAAGAGAAGAAAATACTTCCTTTACCTTCTGTGTAGAAGAACTTGCAGTGTCGTCAGCTGTCAGGACTGGTCATGTATCGTGGTGGCCCCATGAAGTGGTTCTAATGCATCATAGGAGGACCTTTTTTTTTTTTTAGGATACGTTTTTCTTTGTTATTGATTAGGTAGGCAGTTTTTTTTTTTCTTTTTCACTTTCAGCTGGTTAGGTTGGTATGTGATTTACGAGGAAGATGATTATAGTGTTTGGAATCGGGTCATATGCTGCAGAACATGAATCATAGAAGCACAACCAGCTTAATCTCTAAAATGTCATTATCTGCTATGCATGTTGGTTCTTCCACCAAACTATAATAACCACCAGTGTTAAAATCTTTTTGCTATAAAACTGAATTACTCATACCATACCATACCATTACCATAGGAGAGGAAAATATTACTGATATGCCTTCCAACCTTCCGAGTTTAGATAGCTATGCTATGTGCCGGTTAATTTTGTTTTACCATATTTATGTAGGTCAATGTCTAATGTGTGTTCCAGTTTTTCCTATATATACTTCATAAGTATCCTGTACAGTGACTTAAACCACTACAAAACCCCAGTTCATAAGTGTTCACAATAAAACCGTTCCATGGAGTCTTATACCAAGTTGCTGAGACATTTGCTGACATAAGTCTAACGTTATGTGATATATGGTAAATTCCTAGTGGCTTTACATTGCTCATCTACAATGTATTGCATGGGATCCTCAGTATGTGATACAAAGCTGGGCAACAGGGACTCACGCCGTGTAATTGACAGATATACAGACCTTGACACCCCACTGTATAAGGGATTGACTCTGATTGCCCCCGATCACAGTCCAGTCAGAATCTCGTGGTATGGCTTTATTTCAACCAAGAAGGCAACTTTCCACCTGATCTGTGCCTTACCGGGATCAGTGATTTGGTGCTTGTGGCATAACGTGTGTGATTTGGTCAGCTAAGATTCCATTAGTATTTAATTTTTTTCTTTCCAGAAGTTGCCTCCTGTTTATTCTTTTTTTCTAGTTACAAGTATAAAATCAAGAATAATTGTATTAATAATCTGGTTGCACCACCAATCTTGACCTTGTACGTAGAAAAACACCGAAGGTCCCATTGTTATGCCGTGTAATAGGCTTTAAATTGTTGAATAGAACAGGCACTTGTGTAATTTAGATTTAAGGATGTAAAATATTTTTATACTCGTGGTTTCTTAAACAGCATTTTTTTCTCTACTTTTATTGTGCTTGGCCGTAAATACTGTGTGTGCTTTTCCTTCCAAACGTTCTCTTTTTTTTATTTTTTCAGAACACAAAAGCGTAGGTCTAGGAAACAAGTCTTTCCCTGCTTTCAAAAGTAATAAAAAAAAAAAAAACGAAAAAAAAAGCCTCTGCCCCACTACCCTAAGTCTGCTCTATTAGGTCTTTAGTGTGTTCCTTTCGCTGCTAGTCATAGTCCTGGTGGCTTTGCCAGCCTGCAGTGTGTGTGTGTGTGTGTGTGTGTGTGTACGCACAGATGTTGGGTGATTATGCCATCCCCTTGCTCCCTAGTTTAGTGACCTTTCTTTTGTTCCGCTGGATAGCAAGAGAGGACAGCAGGAATGACTAATTGGAATAGCTGTGTCTGCGTATTTGAAGTAGGAAATCCATTAGACCGCTTTGTGCTTTATTCCCTTAATTGCAGCTCTTAAACTTCTCCTCCGTGTTCTTCAGCATGAATAGTGTGGGAAAAGTAACTTAATGACATTTTAATGCTTTTACCCCCCCTTTTTTTTTCCACTTTTGAGATGAAGGCTGCTGCATACAGTAACAAAGTTGACTTTAGGGGTGCAGGTTTTTAGTTTTAGTGTATTGGTCTACAGTTACCTTCAAAGTATTTGATGTAAACGGCATACTCTGCCAAGATTGTATTTTTTAAATATACGAAATAAGTGGATATCCATAATCTTCAGTGATTAGTTTGCTCTCCAGTCATACATAGGCCTGTGTTAAGCCAGCCATCAGTGGCCAACCATGTGATAGATTCCCAAATGAATCTTAATAGAACTGCAAGAACAGAGTATTTTTCTATCTGTAAGAGCTATGAAACTAATAATGAATCCTCAACTCGGTCTAATCTTAAGAAAGCTAGAGTTTTTATCCTGTTGCTTATTTGATTGTAAGAATTTGGTCTAATATACAAACTCTAGGACACCATTGGCTTTACCAGCGTATTTACTACATGCTTTGCCTGAAGCCGGGGGGGGGGGGGGGTACATGCAGCAACCCGAGTTAGAGGAGTTACCCCAGAGATGAGCGCTTGAAATGAATCCTTATCAAGGGCACCTGAACTTTCCACAGCGTTACAGGGCCTCATGGAAACGCCAGCACATGTTTGGTGGTCAGATAATGTTATAAATTGTAGTAATAGCCTCTGTTATAGATCTCATGTTTCCTTTTTTGTCCCACACACAGCTATGATCGGTTTAATCATAGCTTTGATCACAGCTATGATCGGTTTAATGCTACCATTTGTTTTATTAATGCATATAGTGATGCTCACGTCCAACGGGGTTTATCAGTATTATGAACTCAATTATGAATTCAATGTATGAAGTGTATATAAAATGTAAAATACAATAACATAACGCTCAAATGTACTTTAAAGTAGCATTGTGACATGGCTTTTTGTTCTCTTCTCCAGGACCTAAAGAGATCAATACCTGCTGGACTTGGTCTTTCGGAAACACAGATCACGTCCCGTAGTTTAGACGGCAATAATGAAGGAATTATCGAGGCTGGTACCCTTCAAGGTAAGAGGTCTTAACCATTATGTCTAGTAAATGATTACCTCATCATATGAATTAAACTGACACTGTTTTATGGGATTTACTAAATAGTATTCACCCCAAAACTGTTGACTGAGTCATTGAAATATTTAGTTATGAAGTGTATGGACAATTGGACAGCTTTCTAATGTTTCGCGCATGATGTAGATTGCTCTGATGCCATTATTTTTTCCATCCCAATATAACTAAGCTGCAAGATATACCATAGTAAACAAAGAATGTGTGTTCATTTTTTCCTTTACCATAAAATGGACCCAGTACAAAGGTATGATCCGTCCATTCTTCTGCATGTGCCTCTACCACCCGGGTTTTGATTAGAAAAATTGAATCATACCTTTGGAGGATAACCAGACTTCTTGAAACTATGTTTTCACCTGTTTGGATTGTTTTATTGTTCTCGTTATGTCTGTTGTTTCCCTGACAAAGCAATATTAGGATTAGGGTGATCTGATCAATTTCCGACATGCGTTATTTCCTAAATACATTATCTGTCAGTATGCCCCCTTAGGCAAGCGGAGGATTGACGAAATGTCCTGTACTAGACTTTTCGCACATAAATGCCTATACATTTTTCCTTCTTGCAGAACAGTTTGTATGTTTTTAAAATGTAAAAACACCTAGCAACAAGGTGACAAATCATACGTTTGTATTACACAAAGTAAATTACGGGCGTTTACATAGGTACCCTAAAATATCTTGCTATGTTTCTGTGATAAGAGAGTAACATATTAACATATTCTGCAGTATTGTTTCATGTTTAATATTTCTAACACTAGCCCAGATGGAACTGCAAATTTTGGACTGTTTTGCCCTTTTTTTTTTTTTCTTCACAATTTTCTCATTTTGTAAAATGTTAGCAGTACAGGCTGAGCATTTATTTAAACATTCTAGCTATTGTCCTTAAATTGTCAATGTATTGGCTTACCTATTTTTTCTTGCCATACAGTGGCAGTACTAACGGGTAAAGCCTCTTCCTGGACAAAAAGACGCTACGGCACAACAAAGGGTTAACAGAGAGGAACCCTCCCCCCCTACCCATAAAGCCAGGCTCACCCTGAACGAATCGGTTTCTTCTTGTCCCGTTACAGGGATGGACGGTTCCTACAGCTGGGGATGTTTCCCCAAAGATCTTCAGTCTGGTGAGGCGCACGGGTTGCTGCCTGGGGGTCTTCATCCTCCGATTGCTCCTCGGGTGGTGAGCAGAGCGAGGTCCCCTCCGTAGCGTTTGAGTTACGGAGGGGTTTGGACGGATCAGCTTTATTCTTCCGGCTGTGCGCAGTGAGTGGAACGCACGCTTGGGTGGCGTTGCGTTCCACTGAAGATCCGATCGCGCTACTGCGCATGCGCGTATCGGATCTTCTGGAGGGCGCCAAATTCAAACCTTTAAAAGGTTTGAAATCATCCTGTCTGTCTGCATGGGCATTGTTCAGCACAGGATACCGTGTCACCAGCCCCCCCACACGGTTCAGAGGATTTGGAGGTAAGATTATTTATCTTTTCCTTCATTTTTTTCTCTCTCTCCAGAAGATTTTATTTTTTATATATATATATATATATATATATATATATATATATATATATAATATATATTAAAAAAAAATAAAAAAATTTGGCTTTGTTTCTACACTCACTATTTGTTGTCTTTTACCAGATGTCTAGTCCGGTTTCTCCGGGGGATAAAGACAAGAAACCTGCTCCCACTCTGAGGAAGGCCACTTTTAAGTCAAAGCATGCAGCTTGCTCTGAGTGTGCTACCCCTCTTCCTGACAGATGCAGGAAAAAGATGTGTAATGCCTGCGCGGCAGAGCAACTTTCTAAAGAAAAGCAGAAAGACTTGCAATCCTTCCTGGGATGGTTCCAGGAAAACCTAGCGCAGACCTTTGAGGCTTTTCAGGTTTCTGCAGCTCAAGCCCAGTCAAAGGTTTCGAGTAGGGCAAAAGATCTCGGTCATCTTCCAGATCAGAGCTATCATCTGGTGAAATCTCTCAGTCCTCAAGCTCTACAACTTCGTTCAGTTCAGAGGAGGAGGCCGTTTTTCCTCCCCAAGGACTTCGGAAATTCACCAAAGAGGTGACTCGTATTGTATCGGACGAAGAGGTTAATAAAGTTAAGGGTTTCCTGTTCTTCCCAAGCTGAAGCAACTTATGGAAAGAGAATGGAAATACCCGGGGAAGAGGGTTTTTATATCCAGGCATTTTAAACACCTTTTCAAGCTCCAGAGTGATGAGCGTTGCGATGAGCCCCTCAAGGTTGACGTCCAAATAGCTCAATTGTCGAAAAAAACAACCATTCCCCTTGGAGGAGTCTCGGTCTCCAGGGCTCAAAGCTATTGGTTACAGGCCTTGGAAGAGTGCTTACCCGGACGATCAAGACTCCGAAATTTCTCAACTACTAAAGAATTTGAGATTGTCCAATAGTCTTCTTACGGATTCATCTCAGGAAATGGTGAAGATTTCAGCTCGCAATATGGGCTTATCCTCGGTGGCTCCCAAGAAACAAGAAAAAAGAAAATTCTGACAAAGTAGGGGGAAGGCTGCAGCAGTTCACTCATGTTTGGGAACAGACGACGCGCAGCAAGTGTATTCGGAATCTCATTTCAGAGGGATACAAGATCAGTTTTTCGTCACTTCCCAGAAGTCAGTTCCTGATTTCCTCATACCCATCCCAATTAAAAAAATTTGGCACTTAATTCGGCTTGCCTGTCTCTCCTTTCAAAAGGAGTCATAGAGAGGGTTCAGGCTTCACTACACTTCCAAGGAGTGTATTCCAGACTCTTCCTAGTCCCAAAACCGGACGGATCCTTTCGCCCCGTTTTGGATCTAAGGAAAGTGAACAGCTGCATACCGTATCGCCACTTCCGGATGGAGAATTTATCTTTGGTCGCCCAGTTGCTTCAGCAAGGAGACGTCATGGCAACCTTGGACCTGAAGGACGCATACCTTCACGTCCCAATTGTACAGTCTTCCAGAAGATTTCTGAGGTTTGCATTCCGAATTCGTGGAGTCGTTCATCATTTCCAATTCAAGGCACTTCCGTTCGGTCTATCCTCGGCCCCAAGAATCTTCACAAAGATTTTGTGTCCGTTGACTGCATCGCTGCGGGAAAAGGGGATTTACATAGTTCCCTACCTCAACGACTGGCTCATCAAGGCCGAGTCTCCAAGGAAACTCCGGGCAGACCTGGCCACCACGATGCAGTTTCTGGAAAATCACGGCTGGATTATCAACCGCAAGAAGTCCAACCTCATCCCTTCCACGAGGATTCAGTTCCTTGGCTTAGGAGTGGATTCAATATCTCAACAATTTTTTCTACCGTTATCAAAAATCAAGAAGATCAAAAAGGAGATCAGGTCCCTTCAATTACACCCAACTTGCACTATCAGGAAAGCCATGAGCATCCTTGGTCTCCTTACGGCATCCATCCCGGCGATCAAGTGGGCAAGAGCTCAACTGCGGCCCCTTCAATGGGATATTCTACGGAATTGGTCAAGACGAGAGGAAGACCTGGATCTAGATGTTGCGATCGCAAGTCAAGTCTTATCCCACCTTACCTGGTGGAGAACACCTTAGAATCTTTCCAGAGGCCTTTCTTTTCGTTCCCCCAAATGGGTAATACCACGGATGCTTCCGGCATCGGATGGGGCGCCCATTTAAATTGTCTTTTCCGACAAGGCGTATGGTCTCCAGGAGATTCGCGTCGTTCATCCAATTTTCGGGAATTAAAAGCGGTTCTTCTTGCCCTCGTAGCCTTCAGAACCCTGTTGGAGGGTCGTGCAGTGAGGATACAGTCTGACAACGCCACGACGGTTGCATACATAAACAGGCAAGGGGGTACTCGGGTAAGGAGCCTTTAGGTCCTGTGCTCTGTTCTGATGAGTTGGGCCCAGCAGCATCTGGAAGACATATCAGCTACACACATAAGAGGATGCGACAATACCATTGCGGACGATCTCAGCAGGCTAAGATGGTCACAAGCAGAGTGGTCTTTAACCAAGGGGACCTTCGCCTCCCTGATGTCAAGATTTGGCCTCCCGGAGATAGATCTGATGGCGTCCAGAAGCAACAGGAAAGTTCCAATTTTTGCCTCTCTCAACAGGCAAGATTCTCTGTCCATGAAGTGGGATTTCCGTCTGGCTTATGTTTTTCCTCCTGTCGCATTGATTCCCCGCGTCCTCCAGAAGATCCGTTCAGACAGAGCGTGGGTCTTAGCCGTCATCCCATATTGGCCAAACCGCAACTGGTTCTCCCTCCTAAAACAACTAAGTCTAACGTGTTGGGAACTGCCTCATTCAGATCACTTGCTGGACGATGGGGCTCTGCATCTGGATCAGCTCCAGATGTTCAAGTTGACGGCCTGGCTACTGCAAGGATGATTCTGCGGGTTCAAGGTGTTGAGGATGATTTATCTGACTTGCTGTTAAAATCAGTTAGAGGCTCTACTTCAAAGATTTATTTTCGGATCTGGAAGAAGTTCCTTCTCTGGTATGCCTCTAGGGACTTTTCGGTTTTTCCTCCTACAGTCAACTCCATTTTGCTGTTTTTGAAGGATGGATTTTCCGTGGGCCTCAGTGTCTCTACCCTTAAAGGTCAGGTTTCGGCCCTTAGTCATTTTTTTCTGGAAGACCTAGCTTCTCATTTGCTGGTCAGACGATTTTTTAAGGCCATCACCATTCAGTGTCCGCCAAGAAGGGCTCACTTTCCAGCTTGGGATCTTACGGTGGTTCTTCACGCTCTCTGCTCGCCTCCGTTTGAACCCTTGGAGGAAGTTCCGTTGAAGATCTTATCGTTTAAGACAGTGTTTTTGGGAGAAATCCAAGCCCTTTCTTCCTCGGAGAAGTTTACCATCTTCCATCAGGATAAAGTTGTTCTCCACCTTCAGCCTTCCTTTCTGCCGAAGGTCTTATCCAAATCTGCTATAAATCAACCTCTGGTTCTTCCATCATTTTTTCCATCTCCCACCTCTCCGGAAGAAGTCAAATGGCACATGTTAGATGTCAAGAGAGCCCTTGAGTTATATATTTCTAGGACTGCCTCCATCCGTTCCACTGACCAATTGTTCATTTCTTGGTCTGGTCGTTCGGCAGGGAAAGCTGCCTCAAAGGCTTCCCTAGCAAGATGGATCACGGGAACTATTCGTATGGGCTATCAAGTCTCTGACGTTCCTCTTTTGTCTCCTGTCACGGCCCACTCCACCAGGGCTGTGTCTGCTTCATGGGCTGAGAAGGCTTCTGCTTCACCAGAAGATATTTGCAAAGCGGCTACGTGGTCATCATTCAATACCTTTGTTCGTCACTACCGGCTAGACGTCTTCTCATCCTCTGCAGCAGATTTCGGGCGTAAGGTGCTCCAGGCGGTTGTTACCTAGGAGTTGGTTCCCTCCCATTCTTTAGGGATCTTGTTACATCCCAGTCGTACTGCCACTGTATGGCAGGAAAAATGGAAATTTTTTACTCACCATAAATTCCTTTTTCCTTAATACAGTGGCAGTACGAATTTCCCTCCCTAAATAAATTATTTTTTTGCATTCAGTTTTGGTGTTCTTGTTATTTACTGATTCGTTCAGGGTGAGCCTGGCTTTATGGGTAGGGGGGAGGGTTCCTCTCTGTTAACCCTTTGTTGTGCCGTAGCGTCTTCTCGTCCAGGAAGAGGCTTTACCCGTTCGTACTGCCACTGTATTAAGGAAAAAAGAATTTACGGTGAGTAAAAAAATTTCCATTTTTGCACATCATTGCATAACATACATTTTATATTGTCAGTCCACTTCACATCATTGTCTCATCTGCCACGTTTTATGGTTACTTGGCAAGCTGAACAATGTACTTAGCAAGGCCCCCGAGTAACACCCAGGCTGAGTAATGTGTAATTATTACGTTGTTAGAACACATCAACTATGGGCCAAACCTATTTATACCAAGCTACTCTTTGTACTGCATGTAAAGCAAAACGCAGCTTTGTATATAAAATATTTGGATCAACTTAACACTTGGGTAGAATGAGTAGTTACTGCAGTAGGTTAGTGTATAATAATCTACACGTCTGTATGATCTCCAGTTTATCTTGGTTTAATGCAGTATGCCAAAGCTCACATTACTGAAACATGATCAAAATGTTTATGAATCTGTGCATTTCAAGGAGCTGGCATTTCCTTAAAGGCGTATTAACAATCTATTAACAATATCTGCTGACTACCATATTTGCTCACTTATAAGAAGACCCTGATTATAAGACGACCCCCCCAAAATTTAGGAAAAAAAGAAGCCTGAATAAAAGACTACCCTATGTAAACAATTTTTTCATATTTAATAAAAACTCAGTCCCAGTTATGCACATCTGCCCCCTTATACCCACTTATATACCACTTTACCCTCCCTTATATACCACTCTGCCCCCTGGCGTGCCTTTTAACCCCCTATATGCCACTCTGCATCCAGAAAACCATTGAACCCCATCCCCATGCCACTCTTAACCCCTCCCGACTTACTAGTACGTCCCTTTACTTGTGACCTATGGTTCAGACTCCCTGGTGTCTAGTGGGGCAGCGGCTGGGCTGCTGCCAGCACTTCTGCCAGGGCTTCTATGGTGGAGCACCGAAAGGTGTTGTCGGAATGTGATGCCGGTGCTCCGTCATAGAAGCCCCCCAGAGGAAGTGCCGACAGCAGCAGATGCTGCCAGAGAGGGGGATACGTGTCCCCTGCAGCGCTGCGGGGGATCTGGATTTTAGTCTTATAATCAGACCTCTATTTGAGGTCTAATTAAAAGACGACCTCGAATATAAGACGAGGGATATTTTTCAGAGCATTTACTCAACAAAAAACAAAAAAACCTAGTCTTATAATCGAGCAAATGCGGTAATTATTATAGCACAGCGCTCACCACTTGTTCACATTCACCCTTTTATAGTGGCCCACTGCATGCTATGTTTGTATGGATCTAGAAGTGATGAAATTGTTTTTAATACTAAACAATATTTTTCAATTACCTGTTTCTGTACTTGAGATGTAACCGAATTGCAGTATTTAATAAAGTGAGTGTGGACTCATGGGCTCTCAAATTAGCACCAGTTTCCACGCCTGTAGAACCCTATCAGACTAGGTTCTTATTCATAAAAAACTGAGATCATCTACAATGCTGTTCTTGAACATCACACAGACATGTTGCCTTATAACATAGACTTGGAAAGAATGAGTATTCCACGACTGTTTTCATGATCCATTAGCAATAAATGCAACATAGTTCTTGAAATATTATTTTGAAATATTTAGAAAAGAAAATCAAATTTCAGATTTTATCTGACCCTGCTATCTTATACTTTCTTTTCCTGGATTCATATCTTCCTCATGCAAGGGATCCTTATACCGTACAGACCATAAAATAATGTTCTAGTTTAATTCTTCCCATCATATGAGATAAATGAATAACATTGTTCTCATGCTGGTTCCTTTTTATAACACTACTAACTTTTACCACATAAGTACTCTGAAGCTGTATATCTGCCTCATTAAAGATTTGTGTAATCCTTCATAAACATATATTTCAATAAAAAAGTTACATTTACAGCTTTTTAAAGCTTTGCATTTTATTCCTGTGTTGTATGGGTGGGTATGACATCAGCTTAGACTGTAAAAGATCTACCTGTCAAATGGAAATTATAGTAGAATAAGGGCTTATTCTTTGGAGATCTTTTATGTTACTTTCAATCATTTTGTTAAACTCAAAAGACCGACAAGTCTAAAAGCTCCATGTCGTCCTGAAACTACTACTAAACATTAACTCTTGCCTCCCACACAAGGCTGCTAAATGAGGTTAGAGCACATGAGGGTATTGGGACAACTAATGAATTTCAGACAGCCTGTCATAGAATTGATTATGACCAGACTACAGGCATCAAGGGCAAGCCTTGACAAACCACATGTAACCAGGATCCATAGCTACCGGGAATGATACTTCAGGTACATCTGTGTCCCGAGTCGAGTAATGTAAGTCAAAATAGAAAGATGTATGTGTAATGAGGTCCTTCACTTGGAGCTTGGTAAACCCTCCCTGTGTCCTCTTCCTCCTGCTGTGTGCTTTGGTCACCGTAATGCAATTTTAAATTACACTAGGGCGTACAACTAACTGTTTTCATTATCGATTAGTTGGCTGATTATTTTTTCAATTAATCGGATAAATGTTAATTTTTCGTTTATTTTCAATAATTTATTGAACAAACTAGGGCTGCAACTAACGATTATTTTAATAATCGATTAGTTGGCCGATTATTTTTCCGATTAATTTATTTAAAATTTAATGAACTGGATGTTAAAAAAACAACTTAAAATTTACATTAACATTCTTATTTTGTTATGATGTAATAAAAAACAATATTTTCAAAGTACAAGAACCCAAACACAATATTTATGAAACAAAATAACCCCAAACATTCTGAAAAGAGGTGGACTATTACTGTTCAAGAAACTTTGCTCCAGCCCTGGCACTTTGCACCCAGCACTTTGCACCCAGCACTTTGCACCCAGCCCTGGCACTTTGCACCCAGCACTTTGCCCCAGCCCTGGCACTTTGCACCCAGCACTTTGCGCCCAGCCCTGGCACTTTGCGCCCAGCCCTGGCACTTTGCGCCCAGCACTTTGCGCCCAGCACTTTGCGCCCAGCACTTTGCACCCAGCACTTTGCACCCAGCCCTGGCACTTTGCACCCAGCCCTGGCACTTTGCACCCAGCCCTGGCACTTTGCACCCAGCCCTGGCACTTTGCACCCAGCCCTGGCACTTTGCACCCAGCACTTTGCACTGTGCCCCTGCACCCAGTCTCCAACTCTGCCCTGCACCCAGCCCTGCCCCCACACTCACACCCTGCCCCCACACTCACACCCTGCCCCCACACTCACACCCTGCCCCCACACTCACACCCTGCCCCCACACTCACACCCTGCACCCACTCTGCCCTGCCCCCACACTCACACCCTGCACCCACACTCACACCCTGCACCCACACTCACACCCTGCCCTGCACCCAGTCTCCCACTCTGCCCTGCACCCACACTCACACCCTGCATCCCCACCCCCACTCTGCCCTGCACCCAGTCTCCTGCCCTGCCCCCACACTCACACCCTGCCCTGCATCCCCACCCCCACTCTGCCCTGCACCCACACTCACACCCTGCCCTGCATCCCCTGAAACCCCACCCCCACCCCCGCGAATCGCTCTGTGCGATTGGAGCCACTCGCACAGAGCGAACCGCTCTGTGAGAATGGAGCCACTCGCACAGAGCCACTCGCACAGAGCGATTCGCGCAGACATGAAGAATACTTACCTCCGGAACGCGTCACGTAACTAAAAGAAGGCGGAGACTGCAGAAGCGGGGAACGCTCGCGGAGGTAAGTAAACAACGAATCGATCACTCGATTAATCGATAACGGAAATCGTCGACAACGATTTCCGTTATCGATTATCGATTTTATCGATTCGTTGTTTCTTCCCTAGAACAAACTGAATGTAAAAAACAAACAGCAGAATAAAAAATCTTTGATAAAAATACATTTCTTGTTTTAATTTCCCAATCTGCCCCCCCAGTTATGCAAATTTGAGCCTAGGCTTTCCACACTGCCTCCCAGATATGCCTTATACCCCCCTGATATGCCACTCTGTCCCCAGATGTCACAGAGCAATTGCTCTGAAAAAAAACCCTCATCTTATTCAATAAAATCAATTCAACTGATCGATAATTAAATTTGTTGGCAACGATTTTCATTATCGATAATCAATTTTATCGATTAGGGCTGCAACAACTAAATTACACTATATAGACATGAGAAGGAAATTCAGGACACAACTAAAATATATTGTTTTTAGTGTTTTATTTCTGAATTATGGTTTTCATTTTAGACTTGAAAATCGTACTCTAAAGATCTAAAATATCTGCATATAATTGTTAATTGCCATCTTTTTTCACTTTACTGCAGTATGTTTTTCTTAATGTTCCTAAAATTTCTACAGTTGTTGGTAATTGGTTTGTCACTGGAGCTAAAACAATTTAAATCAATACTTTAAAAGTATGAGTGCATTGTTAGTTTGGTGTAATAAAACCATTTACAATTCAGTTTGAATTACCATATAGTTAAGACGTGGCTAAAACAAATGTTTTTTTCTTTCAGCATTTAATGTTGTGCATTATAAAGTAATTTACATTAGAGTTCAAAAACATGGTTTGAACTAATTTGTTTCCTGTATTTTAAGTACAAATATAGATTTCATAACCCCTTCAGTTTTAGAATGGTAAGGTTTATTTGTTAATGCTTAAAAAATGTTATATGCACTTGTGTGTTTATATATGGGATATACCATATTTTTATATCTAAAATGTACTATATTGCCAACCCCATTTAGTTTGTAATCCTCAAATCCTACAGCTCTCAGCACCTGCCAATAGGTAACTATCGAATGCTGCCATTCCGTCGTAGAACTGAAGTCAAGTTACCGCAGCAGGCAGCCAATGTATAAATGTCTACGCAGCATATATAAACTGTCACGGGTTCCCATCCTTTAAGAGTAACGTGTTGTCTGTCTATGACTCTTGTGCTTTTTCCAGGTTCCCTCTCCACACCCCGGTCTCCTGTAATATCTCCTAGTAGTACAGCAGCTAGCAGACTGGCTGGACAAGGAGATGATATAATTGTTCCCCCAGGTACCAGCCACGCACACTGGATAACTCCCCTGGATCTGCTGGCTCTGCACTAATCTTTCTTCCTTTCTTTAACACGCCTTTGTTTTTTTGCACGTCTGAAAATTAATCCTGTTCCAAAATGAATTAAGCATTCACTGATTAAAGCATTTGAATCAGTATTTCACCTGTTGCCATTGAAGAAACACCAAACAAAGTCTTATTCTGGTCCTAAAAGTGGCTGCTTTTGTGTAAAACTGAGTTGTTGTAAGCTCAAGGTGATGATTGGGGAAAAAGCAGATGACCGTTGACCCTTCTGAATTGATTAGAAATAAAACACGACGGTAACAGTTTTAATAGTTAATGAGAATGGGACCTGGTTTGGCTACTATGGCAAGCATGGTCATATATATGTTTTTACAAGTTAATTAACTTACTGTCTAATAATTTTTTCCAAAATATGGAGCGTTAATTATTGGCGACGTCTTGAGCCTGGTGAACTCTTGCTCTCATAACCCTCACACGCCCCAAGCTGTGATAAATGGAAGTTATAATGAAATATTCTACCTGTGTGTATCCCTTTATCCCATGTAAATTAAACTTGCTTATTATTCCTAGTTTCTTTCCTTACTCTTTATCCTAATGCTTCTAAAATGGGATAAGTCCCTTTAATGCATCTATGCTTTCGCATCAGGCAAATGTTTAATTTTTTTTCAATGAAGGAATGTTTGTTTTTCTTTGATTTTTATAATATGCATGGTAATCATCTGTTTTTACATATTTAGTACACCTAACGATGATTGATGGTTATGGAAGACATTATTGTGTTATGGACACATTCTAACCGAGCTGTAACTGCAGGTCAATGTAATCCAATGTGATTGCCCAATGCTAGCATGTGTATCTGGTATTACTTCACGCTTCTAGAGCTCCCTTGTCTAAACCACAAGTATGGAGGGTGCACTTACAAGAAGTCTGTATCCAAAATTAGTGATTAATTGATGAAACCAACACAGCAGAAGTCTAGATCAGCAGGTGGCGGCGATACATTAGTACCTCTCTTGCCCTTTGGGTCAAAGTTGTCCTGCCAGATCCCTCGTTTGTGGTTTAGTGAATAGACTCCATAGTTTCTATGTTCAGGTATAATCTTTTTTCAAAACTATTGCTTTAGCTATTGTCAGTATGGTTTTTTTTTTTTGTCTTAATTGGAAATGGGTGGCAGAAGTACTTGAATCAATCCTTTTTGGGTCATTATTCTGACATTTTGTGACATTTTATAATTTTGTATCTTCCATTAGGGGGAAAACCACAGAAAAGTGGCCCAGTTGTCCTTTTTGATGAACAAAAAAGTACAGCAATTGAAAAGCTAGAGCTAGTAAGAAGATGGAGTTTAAACACATACAAGGTAAGTATGGCGCATGCTAATTAATACCAAGTTTAGGCTGCGACAGCCATGATGTGAGAATATGCTGTATTTAAAAACAAGGAACAAATTACCAGAACCCAGACCCACCGTGAGGTGTGTGTGTGTGTGTGTTTTAACATCACTGAGATGCCCTGGAATTAGTCTTTCTAGCTAATGTCATATGGCAAGATTACCATTTGAAACAACTAAGTGTAGGTATCTTGTACCGGTGCATAGATTTAAATTTTTACTTTGTTTGCTCGCCCACCATTTTACTTTAATGCTTTTTTAATCTACTTTTATTCTGTTATTTGTTCATATATCAATTATGAAAAAAAATCTCGTTACACGAAGCATTGAATGCATTCGTTTTATCTATGAACATTTTAAATCTGCAGGCATCAGTCAGTAATGGGCCCCCCCCCTCCCATGGCCGTCACTAGATGTTCTTCTTAATCCTTAACCCAAGGGACCGCGCTACCTATCTAGCCCATCTAATTATAAACAAAATGTGCTTGCTGAGGCTTGATTCAGACCCTGATGGCTAATAAACATGCAGCCTAAGGAAAATTCGAGAACGGTTGTCAGAAAGCGTGAGCTGGTATTGATTCTCCTCGCCACGCACAACATGCACGTTCTTGTAAGATAAAGGCATGCAGGAATGATAGTGTTTGCACCCAAAAATGTTCTGTGGTTAAACACCTCAGCCAGAGATACACGTCCTGCGTCTAAGCATGCTGTGTATTTATCGCAATGTTATCATTTACAGTTAATGTGTTTTGCAATGATTTAACCCTTAAGTAATTCCCACTTAAAAAGAGAATTGTTATAAACTGCAAATTCCAGAATAGTTGATGTCCTTCTCTCTTCAGCCAGTTAGCGAGAACGCTAGTTCTTAGATTTCCAAAGCAAAATTCTGGTGCTAAGTTTGAGTCTGGTGTGATCACCATGGAAACGGAGGAATGTACTTGCTGGTTGCCTACTTTCCTTTGTTCCAGAATTGCCCTTTACAAGTTTGGCTTTCAGTGTTTTTTGGTTCTTTTTTTGGTATTTCTCACACGTTACTTCCTGGGGTCTGACGCAGGACAGATAAGAGTGGAATTCGTCTAAATTCTGTATGTTTGCAGAGTGGTTAGATTTACGATTGAAGATGCATTGATCGCTTTTACCCTGCGCATGAATACAGAGACGCTGAGCTGCGATATATTGGTTTAATTACATTATTTGTTTTTCCTGTGTTTATCCCATGTGCAGTGCACCCGCCAGATTATCTCGGAAAAACTGGGACGAGGCTCAAGAACAGTGGATTTAGAGCTGGAGGCTCAGATAGAAATTCTTCGGGACAACAAGAAGAAGTACGAGCATATACTGAAGCTGGCCCAGACGCTGTCATCACAGCTCTATCAGATGGTGCAGACCCAGAGGCAACTTGGAGATGCTTTTTCAGACCTCAGCTTAAAGTCTTTAGAACTACATGTAAGCATATATTCCGTCATAATGAATTAAGTCAACGTTCATTCAGAGATTATTTTTTTTTCCGGAATAAAATGGCAGAACTTTTAAGGCAGCAAAGAAATGAGTCTGTAACCCCCCTTTTTGATAAAAGCCCACCATGACAAAATGCCACTGAGAGTTCTGACACATAAAGCTGTCAACTCTCTTGAAACAAACTGAGATTGATTCCTACCCCCTACAAAAAATAATAGAGAGAGACCATCCTGTGGGAGACTGGCTCACAATTTCCAAACCATTTACAAACCGTGACAGCTGTGCACCACAATTCCTGCGGCGACACTAGTGGCAAGAATCAATGCCTGCTTTTGTGTCACATGATAATTAAATGTCCCCAGTAAAAATATAAATGAGGCAAAACTTATCATCAAAGAATTCTTTTTGGTTAACGATTTGGGCAACAGTACAAAAAATGTCTTCAATATTGCGTTTAGTGTTAGTAATAGGCAGAACTGCAGCTCCATCTCGTTCTATTAGTTTTTTTATGAACCGGGTTATTACATAATTATTTTAGCGTTACCTGCTGCGTGTTCCAATTTTACATTTTATTTTGCCATGAGTATAGTAGAGACAGCCAAATATTTTAGAAAAAAAGTATGAACCAGACAATGTTTTTGCTCCTCAAGTCTGGCATTTCAAGATTTTAATCGCTTTTCTTAATGCCAATTACGGGCTTCCAGTGATTAGCTGTTCAGTTGCCAAACCGGTTCTACGTTTTATAGTTCTTCTCCAATCACTGCTACGATTAATTTGCTTTTTACGATTTGGAAGGACTGTGTTAAAAAATACAGAGCCATGCAAAGAACACAGATATAAGAAAGTGTTATTTCTGAGCCCTAGCACATGTAGAGGGATATCCAACTTGGAAAATCTATTATAGATGTGAAAAATTCTGAAAATGCAGAAACTACCTTTTATATGTGAATTATAATAAACATGGTAACTTTTTAGTGGCTTTATAATTTACCCCATTCTGTGTATGTAAAAAAGGAAGAGAAATCTGTATTATATTTGGGGTTTGAGTATTTTTCATGAGCAGAGCAGGAAGCATATGGGTTTGGCTTTATGGAAACTCCTGTTTTGCCCCTGCTACTCCTACAATGCATTAATTTTGGACCAAATCTGTGGGGTGTCATCACCCGAGCATATTTACTATTGGGCTTGTTTGCCCTATGTGGGGCATTAAAAGTCTCTGTTCAAACTGGCCCATTTATACATAGCATCTTTTATTTAACCCCTTGATGACAATTGCCGGTCCGGGCATGTCACGGAAAAACATGTCGTTAACGACAAATGACGTGCCAGGACCGTCAGTTTTTTCACCCAAACGGCGTTGCTGTAATGCCTCGACCTGGAGGCATTCAGCAACGCCACGATCGGCACCAGGGGCCATGTCTGGCCCCTCCCCGGGGCGTCAACATCCGCCATACAATGTATGGCGGCGGACGCCCGTTTTAAAAGCGTTCAGGAGGCGATCAACGATCACCTCCTAAACTTAAATGGTGTCGCTGGAATGCCTCGATCAGGAGGCATCCAGCGACACCAAACACTTACCCTAGGATGGCCGCAGCTGCACGCAGTCTTCACCATCCACAAGATGGTGGCGGCCCGGAAAAAAACCCAATAAAGATGCAAAAGTTCGCTAGAAGGTCTCCAGACCCTCTAGAGAACTCTCACTCCACTTGCAGGTTGAATACAGGTACTGCATTCAACCATGCAAGTCAATGGAGCCCAGCTTTCTAATCAGTGTGATTAGTAAAAATAAATTAAAAAATAAAATAAAATTAATAATAATTAGAAAAAAATAGTAAAAACACAGTAAAATGTAAAAATAATTTCCCTCTGATGTTACTATCAGGGGAACCTTCAAGTTGAAAAAAAATGTTAAAAAAATTTAAAAAAGGCAAAAATAAAATATATATATAGAAAATATTCTCGCATGGAAAGAGTTAAAATACTGGCATATTAAATGCCCATGGGGTGTCTTTAAAAAAATGTATGATTTGATGGGGTAAATTGAATTGGCTGGGTTCAACAACGTCCCAATTAACAAAGGGGGGAAGGATGGCCACACATCTAATTTCCAATTAGAAAAATGCACACGTACCAAATGTGGCCTCTTAGTTCCCCCCAAAAATGACAAACCCATGGATGTGGGGTATCACTGTACTCAGGAGATGTTGCTGAACACATATTGGGGTGTCGTGTGACAGCGGCATATACCAGGAGCTGTAAATTCATACATAAAGTAGGTGTGTGGGGGAAAAATGCACACAAAAGAATACTACTGCAAACTTTGAAAAAATTCTGGTGGTAAAATGTGTGCATGCACAGAGTTAAAATACCAGCATTTAAAATACCCTGGGGTGTCTAGTTTTCAAAATATATGGTTTTGTTGGGCACACTGAAATGGCATGGGCAGTGGATCCCCAAATGCCAAAGTTCAACGTTTAAAAATGCGCATGCCCCAAATGTGGCCCTTTTGCCCCCAAACAGCCAGGCAAAATCATTCATGTAAGGTATCGCTGTACTCAGGAGATATGCTAAACACATATTGGGGTGTTTTGTGATAGTGACATATACCAGAACCTTTTAATTCATACCTGAAGTAAAATGTGTTTGGAAAAACAAATGCAAAAAAATGACTACCACAAAGTTTGACAAAGACTGGTGGTAGATATGGTGCATGGAAAGAGTTAAAATATTAGCATTTGAAATACCCTGGGGTGTCTAGTTTTCAAAAATATATGGCTTTATTGGGCACACTGAAATGGCCCGGCTCAAAGATGTACCAAATAGGGCATGGGCAGTGGATCATAAAAACATTGGGTATTTCTAAACTCAGGACAAATAGTAGGTTTTTTCATTACCTTTTATAGATGAGTAAAAGATTTTTCAACTAAAAGTTGAAATTTTTTTCTAAATTTTTCACCATATTTTATACTTTTTTAAATAGTAAATAATATGATACAATCAAAACAATGTCATCTAAAGAAAGCCCTTCTTGTCCTGAAAAAAAACAATATCTAATGTGTGTGGGTTCACTAAACGGGAAAGAAGAAAATTACAGCTAAACACGAGCAGCGCAGAAATGTTAAAAAGGCCATTGTCACGAAGAGTACAAAAAGTAAAATCAGCCTTTGTAACGAAGGGGTTAAAGTAGAGTGCAACCTATTGTTTTATATAGGGCCATCAGATTCCACAGCGCTGTACAAAGGGTAGACAGGACACAACGAATCAGGCCTGAAGCTGTGGCCCCCATGAGTACATCTCAACTTGAGTCTGCAGTCCTACAGGGCATGAGCAGACATACGATATGCTGGCATTAAAGTGTATCAGTGCCTTGCTCTTGTCAGGCTACAATTTATTGTGTTCCAGTTTTGGGAATCTTTCCATTCTCTGCCAGTTTCCACACCCCTGTTTTAAATGGATATTCCTGGGCCCCCACCCTTATCCTCGGGACCTGCTGGGAAGATCCTGTTCTAGTAGTTGAGCTCCCTCGTTGCCTTGGCTATGTGCCAGCTAGCCACTGTGCCTCCCTTCACTCCTGTTGTACCTGAAGCTCTTGTCATGGTTTGTTTTCCTTAGGCTTTAAGAAATGATTTATTTGACATCTGAGCTTCGCTTTGATCACGTATAATTGTCCGCCTGCCCACCCCCTGTTATTGTTCTCACTCCGTGTTACTGCACAAATGACATCAGCGTCTCTGATCTTCTTGCTGTGTAACATTTCAAGTTCTATTAAATGTACAAATGTTGACTGACACTGTACCCGTCTTTATTAATAGGAACATTCTCTTTTATGTTTCTTCCCATGGGATTCTGTGCTCTTATGGGGTTCTCTAAATCCTGAAGTTAAATCTTTTTCTATTATACCCAGTAATTTTGCAGCAATTAGTGTTGAGCTATTTAGCATTTAAGATAATTGTTTATATGAGAATAGAAATGTTACTCTTGCCAGAAGTAGTAGCATGTATAGTGATTACCCTACACATAACGTAATCATTGTATACTATACATTCATGAAGAGTAGAGAATAAATTGACACATTAAATACGGTATGTTTTGCCACATTCTCAGGAGCTTATTACAGGTTTTGTGCAGCCAACTGAAATGTACAGACATTTTCTATTTGTCCAGACCTAAAATCTGCAGAAGACTAATTAGAGTAATATTTATTGGTGTTTCATAACTGTTCAAAATAAGAAGGGAACACAGGTTGCAGACGATCGCCAATTTGCTTTGTCATTAGACTTTAATGTAGAATGATAAACAGCTATAGACAGTGAGTCAGGACTCTCTGGATTTTCTGTGTATGGATACAAAGAGAGACCTCCTCCACATCGAGCAGTGATGGCTGAAGCTACACTATATGGACAAAAGTATTGGGACACTTGACCATTACACCAACAGGGACATTTGTAGCTATAACGGCTTCCACTCTTCTCTGAATGGGTTCCACCAGATTTTGGAGAGTTTTTCTGTATCCGTTTCGGTTCATCCCAAAGGTATTTGATGGGGTTGAGGTCAGGGCTCTGTGCGGGCCGGTCAAGTTCTTCCATGCCAAACTCATCCAACCACGTCTTTATGGACCTCGCTTTGTGCACTGGAATAGAAAAGGGCCTTCCCCAAACTTTCCCCACTAAGGTGAAAGCATAGAATTGTCCAGTTTTGTGTGGAAGAACTTGACTGGCCCACGCAGAGCCCTGACCTCAACCCCATTGAATACCCGTGGGATGAATTGGAACGGAGATTGCAAGCCAGGCCTTCTCATCCAACATCATTGCTGACCTCATAAATGCTCTACTGGATGAATGGGCAACAATTCCCACATAAACACTTAACAATCTTGTGGAAAGGCCTTCCAGAAGAGTGGAAGCTGTTATAGCAGCAAAGAGGGGGACCAACTACATCTGTGGATTTAGAATCATATGGCATAAAAGTCCGTGTTGGTGTAATGGTCAGTTGTCCTAATGCTTTTGTCCATATAGTGTATTTTCTGTAGCAGGACTGGTTTGTAGTTAATCAGATACTTTAGACATGACTACTATCCGCCTCAATCCAAATTGACAAAATAACACACTGGCATTTTTACTTTGTAAATACACAGATTTGGCTTTCTTTTTATTGGACAGAAACATGAAGGAAAGTGTGGTGGGTGGCCTGAACGTGACTGTACATGCATTAGTCCCTGACATGAAAGAGAGTCCACCTGCTTGCTTTTGGTCTGACACAGCACAGAAATTCCTAGGATCCTTTTAGTCTGCTTTTTGCAAAAAGTGATTTTTCTGTGTGTAGATACAATGAAGAATTAAAACGTAGAAATCGAATGTCTGCAGATGGTAAATGCAAGGAGTCTGGAGTGCTGCCAAAATAATACTAAATCAATTACTGCCAAAGTAACATATTGTAACACAGATCCTTGTATTGAATAAAAGGGATAGTCCAGCTATCTATGTATGAAAAAGAACATCCCCTTTAAATATTTTCCCCTGGCGACTATATGGAGGGGTTCATCGGAGTCCCCTTCTCACGCCCCATAACTTATTTGGCCGGCAGGAGACTTGTTTGGCCAAACATTTCTCCTGTTTAGTCCTATACTTGCTGCCAGCAATCTCTGGAGCTGCAGCTTCTTTAAAAGCTAAGTGTTTGTGGCTGTATGGCATAACGGAATGTCCCTTCCATATTAGTCTTCATGAACTGTGGCAATATTATCTTTATATTTTATTTAATATTTTGTCGCAATAAGTTCCTTTTACAAGGACGATTTATAGATACTAATATTAAATCTTTACTTTCCATTTGTAATCAATTAAGAATTAGTGAGTTTGGCTGCCTTTGTATACCAGCTGCAGACCTTCGCTTGCAACATTTTCATTCTATTTTTGATGCATAAGGCAATTGTAGCTTGTCCTGATTGGTAGTTTCCATTTATTCCTGTTATGAAATACTATATATATTACAAGTATATAAAATAGTATCACACATATTCCTGCAATCTATATGGTTTATTTGTTCTGATTTTGTGGCACTCCAAGTTGTGTAAAATGAGTGATCCATATCACAATTAGAAGTAGTGTATAGTTCCTTGTTACATTTATTAATTTGACTCTTCTTGCAGGAGGAGTTTGGATACAACGCAGACACGCAGAAACTACTTGCAAAGAATGGGGAAACGCTTCTTGGAGCCATCAACTTCTTCATCAATAGCGTAAACACCCTGGTAAACAAGACCATAGAAGACACACTAGTTACTGTCAAGCAGTATGAAACAGCCAGGTAATGAACTGTTTTAGGACATTAGGTTTATAAACTTACATATTTTTTGGCGATTCTACCTTAAATTAAAAAAAGATTTCTCTCGCGAGACAAGGATGATGAGATTTCAGTAGTATACTTTCAAGGTTGTGTAAATAGGAGTGTTAATATGCAAACTGATTCTTCTGCGATATACCATTCAACAAGAACATTACATAGGTTATTGTGGTGATAAAGCCATAGAATTGCGATTTACAAACCCAACGACAATAGAACTCGCCAGTATTATCATTTAATATTTTATATAGCACCATCAGAGTCCGCAGCGCTGTACAAAGGGTAGACAGGACATGACAATTAGTATATAACATAAGATAACACGCAGAAACGGGTGTGGAGGTCCCAGTTCAAAAGAGCTTACAATCTAGAGGATGTGCATTCACTACATTATACATTCATACAGGCATGTTAAGATTAATGTTTGAGATACATTTCATGCTTTTACTGATTACCCTAACAGAGTTTTGAATTAGCAGATCTGTTTTCTTTCTGTGCTATAGGTTTGTTTAGCCCCCAATACTACAGCTGCGAAGAGGCTTAGCTTCGTCATTGGTGCACAGAAACCCACGGGGTGCACCTTTAGTTTTAGCAAGAATATGGTTTAACCAATAAAGCTGAAACTTAATGGGGTGGGCTGCTATCCTTGAAACCCCACTACAGAAGAATTCATATGCAAGTACTCTGAGTACTTTAATATGCATTCTTCCAAAAAAAAAACAAAAAAAAAAAACCCTACTGACAGAATTGTCAAACTGCAAAATCTTATGTGTTTCTCTATGATCTGAATTTTTTCCCACAGAAGCTTAAGCTGTCAATCAGTGGTAGTAAGTACCGTATTTGCTCGATTATAAGACGAGGTTTTTCCCAGAGCAAATGCTCTGAAAAATACCACTCTTATAATCAGGGTTGTCTTTTATAATCAGACCTCAAATAGGTCTGATTATGAGACTAAGATCCAGATCCCCCGCAGCAATGCAGGGGACCTGGCTCCTCCTGTGTTATGCCCCCCCAACTTACCGGTGCTTCTGAGTCCCCGGTGCTTAGTCCGGGCTGCGTGTAGAGCTCTACACGATACAATCGCGTAGAGCTCAACACGCTTCCCGGACTAAGCACTGGGGACTCAGAAGTACCGGTAAGTTGGAGGGGGGGGCATAACACAGGAGGATGCAGGGGACCTGGATCCTCCTGTGTTATGCCCCCCCTCCAATTTACTGGTGCTTCTGAGTCCCTGGTGCTTAGTCTGGGCAGCGTGTAGAGCTCTACGCGATTCGCGTGGAGCTCTACATGCTGCCCGGACTAAGCACCGGGGGCTCAGATGCAGGGGACCTGGATCCTCCTGTGTTATGCGCCCCCCAACTCAGAAGCACCGGTAAGTTTGGAGGAGGGAGGGGGGAGTGTTAAATGGGGTGTGTAAGGCATTTCTGGAGGCAGAGTGCCCTGTGAAATGCCTTTTAACCCCTTTAATGCCACTCTGCCTCCTGAAATGCCTTTTACCTCCCTATATGCCACTCTGCCCCATAATATGCCTTTTAACCCCCTAAATGCCAGAGTGGCATATAGGGGTATAAGGCATTTCTGGAGGCAGAGTGGCACATAGGGGGTCAAAAGGCATATCATGGGGCACAGTGGCATTTAGAGGGTTAAAAGGCATATCATGGGGCACAGTGGCATTTAGAGGGTTAAAAGGCATATCATGGGGCACAGTGGCATATATGGGGTATAAGGCATTTCTGGGGCAGATGTGCATAACTGGGGGGGCAGGTTGAAAAAAAAAAAAAGGAAATAAAAACAAAATATTTTTCTCAATCATAGCTTTTATTAACAAACAATTGTTCACATAGTTTACATGAACAAACATTTACTGGTAAAACTTTTTTCCTATAGGGTCGTCTTATATTCAGGCTTTTTCTTTTTTTCATAAGTTAATATTCAGATTTTGGGGGTCGTCTTATAATCGAGCAAATGCGGTACTTCAATGGGGAGGATGTCTTTTCACTGATTGACAGCTTAAGCTGCCACTTGGTGGCAGGAAAGTGCTCCCGTTTAAATCAATGGGATGACTTCATACATGCATGGTGGGGTCTAAACAATCCCCGGCATGATGTATTTAGCAGAACCAGCGCTGGATCTAACTGGAGGTGAGTATATCACGTGCATGGAGATGCATCCAGCCGAAACGACAAATACTTTGGGGGGATTCTGCATTTGAAAAATGGACCTCGCTGCTGTGATGTGTATTAAAGTGTCCCCTTAAATAGTGATTTACTAATACCTCAGAAATCAATTTGAGGAATTAAAGGTTCCAACAGCTGTTCCTATCCCTTTTGGTTTGATTTTGAACTGTCTTTTGGGTTGTAGAGAAGCACGTTGAGCAGCGGTTGATCCATGTTCTATTCATGGAACAGTCTTTAACCCCTTGATGACAATTGCTGGTCCGGGCACGTCACGGAAAAACATGTCGTTTACGACAATTGACGTGCCAGGACCGGCACGCTTTTAACCACTTGCAGGTTGAATACAGGTACTGCATTCAACCATGCAAGTCAATGGAGACCAGCTTTCTAATCACAGTGTGATTAGTAAAAATAAATTAAAACAATTAAATAAAATTAATAATAATTAGAAAAAAATAGTAAAAAAACAGTAAAATGTAAAAATAATTTCCCACTGATGTCACTATCAGGGGAACCTTCAAGTTGAGAAAAAATTTTACATTTTTTTTTAAAAAGGCAAAAACCAAAAAATATATATATAAAAAATATATTTTTGTGAGCAAGTCCTAAAATTAGCATATTAGCTTAAAACAATTATTGCATGGAAAGAGTTAAAATACTGGCATATTAAATGCCCATGGGGTGTCTACTTTTAAAAAATGTATGATTTGATGGGGTAAATTGAATTGGCCGGGTACAACAATGTCCCAATTAACACGGGGGGAAGGATGGCCACACATCTAATTTCCAATTAGAAAAATGCACACGTACCAAATGTGGCCTCTTAGTTCCCCCAAAAAATGACAAACCCATGCATGTGGGGTATCACTGTACTCAGGAGATGTTGCTGAACACATATTGGGGTGTCGTGTGACAGCGGCATATACCAGGAGGTGTAAATTCATACATAACATAGGTGTGTAGGGGAAAAATACACACAAAAGAATGCTACTGCAGGCTTTGAAAAAATTCTGGTGGTAAAATGTGTGCATGCAAAGAGTTAAAATACCAGCATTTAAAATACTCTAGGGTGTCTAGTTTTCAAAAATATATGGTTTTGTTGGGCACACTGAAATGGCTCGGGTCAAAGATGTACCAAATAGGGCATGGGCAGTGGATCCCCAAATGCCAAAGTTCAACATTGAAAAATGCGCATGCCCCAAATGTGGCCCTTTTGCCCCCAAACAGCCAGGCAAAATCATTCATGTGAGGTATCGCTGTACTCAGGAGATGTTGCTAAACACATATTGAGGTGTTTTATGATTGTGACATATACCAGAACCTGTTTATTCATACCTTAATTAAAATGTGTGTGAAAAAAACAAATGCAAAAAAAATTACTACCATAAAGTTTGCTAAAGGCTGATGGTAGAATTAGTGCTTGGAAAGGGTTAAAATACTAGCATTTGGAATACCCTGGGCTGTCTAGTTTTCAAAAATATATGACTTGATGGGGTAAATTGCATTGGCCGGCTTCAAAGATACCCGAAATGGCACATGGGGGGAAGAATTACCAGATTTGGAAAAAATGGCTTTGAAATAGCAAAACGCTACCTGTACATATTGCCCCATAATGTGTAGAAAAAAGCAAAAAAACATAAAAACATTTGGTATTTCTAAACTCAGGACAAATAGTAGAATCTATTTAGCAGGTTTTTTTATTACCTTTTATAGATGAGTAATGTCAACTAAATGTCATCTAAAGAAAGTCCTTCTTGTCCTGAAAAAAACAATATCTAATGTGTGTGGGTTCAGTAAACGGGAAAGAAGAAAATTACAGCTAAACACGAGTAGCGAAGAAATGTTAAAAAGGCCTTTGTCACGAAGGGGTTAATCACAGAACCGTCGCCTTCTCACAAGTGGATTTCAGTAAAACTTGTTTCTACAAAAGAATGAGTTTTGTTTCAGCGTTTCTGTTAGTAGGTGCACGTGCCTGTTGGGTTATCTACTTAGAAATCGATGGGTAGAGCAGTGGGTTCATTATTTTTACTGAAATGTAGCCTTCACCGGGTTATCGACGTCACTCTTCAGGTGGTTGATTAAGATATGCCTTCCTGATGCACCATAACATGACCAATGATTAAACTTCCCCTGGTTCCCCCCCTGTGCGGTTTATGTAGGGCACCAGAAAGAATAAAAAATCAATTTTCTTACTTTTTGACTTCCTGTAAAAGCTGGAAGATTAATAAGGCAGCCATCTCCCGTGAGAACTGTCATTTATTAGCTGAGCTACAGAGGTTGCTGATCACCAATGTTAGTTCTGCACCTCCATGACATTTCTCGCAAAAAAAGCTTTCAGCGGGTACATTTCTTACCCTCAATGTAAACAGAGCTAGAGGTTTATACATTTCTTTCAAGGATTTCATGCAAGTAGTAGAACATTTGCAGTACATAATGAAACATTCTCACAGTATGAAACCAGAAGCACTCTGTCCTTATCTGTATATTTGCCTAAATTAAATCAAGGTGCTCTGCACATAGCCAGGTATTAAAGGAATAACAATTGCTCTACAGAGACTTTAAACTGTTGGCCTGAGTTTATAATCATTACATACAATGTGGACATTTTTAGGGTTGAATAATAGTTTCAATTTTTGGGAGCTGAAATGCACCTTTTCTGTGCCTCCTCCTTGCTGGCTCCGCTCTATGCTACTCATTATTTTAATATGTTTACAAGAGGAGAACAATATGGAAAGCCGCCAGGAAGATAAAAGCATGGATAATCCTAAATAAGCCTTCTGTACATCTAAGCGTCCACGTTGTAGGATTTGTAACAACTTGCTCAAAAGTGGATTTCAAAATAAATTGTTTCCTGATAGAAGTGACAGCTGAGAGTTTTTTTGGTCTTTTTTAATTTTATTTTTAAAATATAAGTAGTATAAACTAATGATTTAATCGCTTCAGGTGCAGATAGATGCCTAATTTGACAGATAAGACTCACTTGCTGTATTAGCCTCTACCGCTTCTGCTTGACATGCCATTAAGATCTTTTGTAATATAGCTAATAAAATACTAAAACGTATGGGTCTTAGTACTGATCGCTGAGGTAGCCCGCTAGTAACAAGTCCTTTTTCTGAATATACTCCATTAACTAGAATCGTCTGCCTCGGATCACCCAACCATTGCCTTATCCATTCAACAGCTCAACACTGCAACAAAGTCTTCTGTTAGGGAAAGTGTCAAATTTCTTAATGAAATCAAGACTTCCGCTCCTCACAGGTATATTTTATCCTGCAAACTACATCCAGATATTTAGCAATCTTTTCTTTCAGCTTTGATGAGAATGGATACAACAGAACTTTAAGAAATGTAAATGATCCCAGAGTTGTAACGTAGAGAAGGTTTTCACTAGTTAAGCCGAGAATGCTTGGTTAAAACAGGTCAACATAAAACCAGACTATAATAGGCATTCTGGATCTAATTATGCCATTAAACACGCATAATATTGGCCACCGTTTTATTATTACTCACCGCTTTTAAAGATGAGCTTTTTCTAACCAAGGTAACGAAGCTTTAGCCAGGAGTGAAATTACATTGTAGTTACCAAAAAAAGTTTGCTTTTGCTGCGGATGTCTCCCCCATGGAGCAGGCAGTAACAAGAAGAGCATTTACAGCTAACTTGTACCTGCCTTGCGTCGTGAATGTCCTTGGCGACAAGGGTGAAATTGTTCTCTAAAAAAAGGAGATTAGTCTGATGAGTAGGTAATTTTTTGCAGACTCCAGCATATTGTAGTTATTGGAGATCATATCACCTTTGGGTCAATTGGTATACCAGTTGCAGAATCTTGTTAAGATATGTTAAGATATTGTTACCTAAATTGGTATTGAATTTGAACTCAAAAGCTTTGAAACCCACCATCTAGCTAATTAGATTCCTTTTAATTCATTGATGAGATCAGTTTTTCCCTATGCGTTATCACATCTGAAAAGAAGTCTTTTGTTTCCATTCCCATTAGCGGTTAATGCTGCATAAGGAACAAGGCAATTAGTTTTTGTTTTGTTTTTTTTAGCTCCTAGCAATTTGTTTATCAGTAAATTTACCCCTCTTTTACATCCTGAGATACTTTTTTAGGGTCCCATTTAAGTGTAATCCCTGAAAAACAAAGCATTTTTACCACTTTATTTGGAGTAATCCCACTCTAAATAAGGATAAAATTAATGATGATGATCATTGTGATGTCTTCTGTTTTCAGTAAAGTGCCAATTGGACCACTATTTGGTTAAGTAACAATTTCTCATGGCCCAATTCTGAAGCCTGATTAAGACCCTTGTCCAACGCTTAATTCTGGATTGAACAAGTATTTGATTTTTGTCAAATGTCACATTTGGACCCTTGGTCAAGGTTGCACAAATCCCATGCAGGTAGGACACCTAATGGCCTGTGCTGTTTTATATTGATCTCTATGGATATATTCTCTCCTGGCTGTAGCATAGATTTGTCACACGCCGTGCATTATGACATCCGACAAGTTGCGTTGTCATAACTGTTAAACTTTCTTGGAGACGCTGTAGCTATAAGCGCTTATCTCTTTATAGTATTCACTGAATATCAGTGTAAAAAGTTGTGTGGGTTTTTTAGTGCTGTATACTAAGCTACCCTTGCTTCTGTGCATACTTTAGAACCGATTCCCTGTTTTCTTTCGATGTATTGAAGAATCAGCTTTGCCTTAATGTGTATATATATACCGGTATTTCAGTGTGGTGTTCTTCAACCCACATCCCATTCATTTAATACATCAAATAATACAAAATAATGTTTTTGGCACTGGTTCTGGTAAAGTTTAATAGCATGTTGTGAAACCATGTAAGAGGTTCCCATAATTAATGTTGATGTGCTTCGTAGTTGTAAAAATATGTTATTGCCCTCTCAAGTCTGATCTTGACACAGTCACAGTCCTGAGTATCTGTGATTGATGGCATCTCCAGATCACGTGCAGATATATTTGGGCATGCAAATGTATGGTGCGATGGAGCACAGCTGTCTTTTTAGTATCATGCATTAAAATAAGGCATTTGTTCAAAGTATGAAATCTTATTTTTTGTACCTAAAATCTGTACATCAATTTCTTTGATAAAACATAAGATACATCACACTATCACACAAGGCATGCTGGTGTCCCAGGGAGCCCCAGAACAATGAATGTGTGTATATATATATGTGTATATGTGTGTATATATATATATATATATATATATATATATATATATAAAGTACTTTGTACGCACTTTCTTCTTCATTGTAAAAAGATGAAAAAATACTTGGCTCAGAGAGAAGCTGCAGCTCCCGCCTTCTCCGTTGTCTGACATTTTTTCAGCTGATTTGCTGCTTGAAACTCCATCCATTACATGCCCTGCAGAATCCCCTATGTACTGCAAGGTGGCCACCATGGACTTAAAGGGACCTCTCAGCTATCATATGCATTGTGTGTATATATATATATATGCATAAGTGTATATGATGGCTGACTTGTCCCTTTAACCCCTTGATGACAATTGCCGGTCCGGGCACCTCACGGAAAAACATGTCGTTTACGACAATTGACGTGCCAGGACTGGCACGCCTTTAAACGGGTGCAGAAAGCGAGCTACTTTCGCTTTCTGCACCCAAACGGCGTTGCTGTAATGTCTCGACCTCGAGGCATTCAGCCACGCCACGATCGGCACTAAGGGGCCATCTCTGGCCCCTCCCTTGGGCGTCAACATCCGCCCGTTTTAAAAGCGTTTAGGAGGCAATCAACGATGTCTGTCTGATCAGGAGGCATCCAGTGACACCAAACACTTACCTCGGGATGGACTGTGACCGCTCCGGAGAGCGGTCACAGCCGCCGCTGCCGGTGATCTTCACCATCAGCAAGATGGCGGCGGCCCGGGAAAAAAAACAATAAAGATGAAAAAGTTCGCTAGATGGTCGCCAGACTCTGGCTGCACTTGCAGGTTGAATACAGGTACTGCATTCAACCATGCAAGTCAATGGAGCCCAGCTTTTTAATCACAGTGTGATTAGTAAAAATAAATTAAAAAATAAAATTAATAATAATTAGAAAAAAATAGTAAAAAAACAGTAAAATTTTAAAAATTTCCCACTGATGTCACTATCAGGGGAACCTTCAAGTTGAAAAAAAAATGTTACATTTTTTTTTTAAAAAAAGGCAAAAAAAATAAAATATATATATAAAAAATTAGCATATTAGCTTAAAACAATTTTCGCATGGAAAGAGTTAAAATACTGGCATATTAAATGCCCATGGGGTGTCTACTTTTAAAAAATGTATGATTTGATGGGGTAAATTGAATTGGCCGGGTTCAACAATGTCCCAATTAACACGGGGGGAAGAATGGCCACACATCTAATTTCCAATTAGAAAAATGCACACGTACCAAATGTGGCCTCTTAGTTCCCCCAAAAAATGACAAACCCATGCATGTGGGGTATCACTGTACTCAGGAGATGTTGCTGAACACATATTGGGGTGTCGTGTGACAGCGGCATATACCAGGAGCTGTAAATTTATACATAACATAGGTGTGTGGGGGAAAAATACACACAAAAGAATACTACTGCAGACTTTGAAAAAATTCTGGTGGTAAAATGTGTGCATGCAAAGAGTTAAAATACCAGCAATTAAAATACCCTGGGGTGTTGCTAAACACATATTGAGGTGTTTTATGATTGTGACATATACCAGAACCTGTTTATTCATACCTGAAGTAAAATGTGTGTGACAAAACAAATGCAAAAAATGACTACCACAAAGTTTGACAAAGACTGGTGGTAGATATGGTGCATGGAAAGAGTTAAAATACTAGCATTTGAAATACCCTGGGGTGTCTAGTTTTCAAAAATATATGGCTTTATTGGGCACACTGAAATGGCCCGGCTCAAAGATGTGCCAAATAGGACATGGGCAGTTGATCGCCAAACGCCAAAGTTCAACATTGAAAATGCGCATGCCCCAAATGTGGCCCTTTTGCCCCCAAACAGCCAGGCAAAATCATTCATGTGAGGTATCGCTGTACTCAGGAGATGTTGCTAAACACATATTGGGGTGTTTTATGATAGTGACATATACCAGGACCTGTTTATACCTGAAGTAAAATGTGTGTGAAAAAACAAATGCAAAAAAAATTACTACCATAAAGTTTGCTAAAGGCTGATGGTAGAATTAGTGCTTGGAAAGGGTTAAAATACTAGCATTTTGAATACCCTGCGCTGTCTAGTTTTCAAAAATATATGACTTGATGGGGTAAATTGCACTTGCCGGCTTCAAAGATACCCGAAATGGCACATGGGGGGAAGAATTACCAGATTTGGAAAAAATGGCTTTGAAATAGCAAAACGCTACCTGTGCATATTGCCCCATAATGTGTAGAAAAAAGAAAAAAAACAAAAACATTGGGTATTTCTAAACTCAGGAAAATAGTAGAATCTATTTAGCAGGTTTTTTCATTACCTTTTATAGATGAGTAAAAGATTTTTCAACTAAAAGTCATTTTTTTCTAAATTTTTCACCATATTTTATACTTTTTTTAATAGTAAATAATATGATACAATCAAAACAAAATCTAAAGAAAGCCCTTCTTGTCCTGAAAAAAAACAATATCTAATGTGTGTGGGTTCAGTAAACGGGAAAGAAGAAAATTACAGCTAAACACGAGTAGCGAAGAAATGTTAAAAAGGCCTTTGTCACGAAGGGGTTAATCACAGAACCGTCGCCTTCTCGCTAGTGGATTTCAGTAAAACTTGTTTCTACAAAAGAATGAGTTTTGTTTCAGCATTTCTGTTAGTAGGTGCACGTTACAGCTAAACACGAGTAGCAAAGAAACGGCCATTGTCACGAAGGGTACAAAAAGTAAAATCAGCCTTTGTCACGAAGGGGTTAAAGAGGCACTAAATGTAAACAATAACAAGAATGGTCCTATACTTACTGAGGTACATGGACATATCTTTGTCACCAAATAACCAACAAGGAGACATGCAGATAAACCGCATTAGCTGTGAGCAGGGCCGGCCCGACAATGGAGCCGAGTGGGGCAACCGCTCCAGGCGGCACTCTTGAACTTCGCCGCCCCAAGCCTTTTTTTTTTTTTTATAAAGCGAAAGAGAAAGAAAGAAGCGCCGGTGTCAGTACCCGCTCGGCGCCCCTCGCTCTCTCCTCTGCGGCGAGTCTCCCTGTTCGGTCTAGGTGCCGGCTTGTAATGCTGAGTGCCGGAAGATTACCTCATTTCCGGCGCTCAGCATTGCAAGCCGGCACCGAGACCGAACAGGGAGACTCGCCGCAGGACTGCTGAAAGGTAAGTACAAGAAGGGGGGGGGCGGCAGAGACGGAGGGAGAGGAAGGGTACATAAGGGGGGGGCGGCATTTTAAAATTCGCCCCAGGCGGCATTTTGCCTTGGGCCGGCCCGGGCTGTGAGAAAAAAGAGCTTTTCAGATAAAGCGGCATCAGAAATTGTGATTTTTTTTTTTTTAGAAGCCCACTCTGAACACTAAATGACTTCCTTAGGGTTTCTCCTGTAAATCTTCCATATATACCCAACACTCTAAGGGTATAGGCGGTGAAGTTTCTTCAAAAGGTAAAGATTCTATGTAGGAATTCGATGAGGTAATGCTTCTATGCCACAATCATAAATCCTTCTTTGGGATGCTTGAAAAATAAGGGTTTCACTTAACCCTTTTGTATTTTGTTTCACAAATAGAGGCAGCAATCGTCATAGTAACAGTCTATATTTTTGGTTTCCAGTGCTGGGAGGGGGGTTAAAATAGTTATTTTGTGCTCTCACAGTAAGTTCTGTAGGTGCTTCACTGTGTAACAGATATCTGTCTTTCAGACACTCACAGAATGTTCGAAGTCAATAAGAGATCTTTTTGGAGGTCTCTATAATTCATACCATCCAGACAACTAGTGGTCATCCCTTAAGATTGGAAGAAAAGAGCTTTCATCGTAAACATAGTGGGCTGTTCAATTGCGGAACAGTGTTTTGGCCAATTCAATTAATATATTCAAAAAAACTTAGCATGTTTTACTAGATATGAAATGTATTCAGGGTTATCACAAGTAAAAGTAGATATGGAAATGCTGATCCAGAGTGAGTCCGGCTGCCTTGGAGTCGAGAGGGATTTTTTTCCCCCTTTTGAGACGCCATTATGGTCTCATTGTGTTTGTGGAATAGTTGACCCTGCTACTAGCGGAAAATGCATTGGGAGCAGCTTGTGTGCTCTTAATGCCTGGCGTGCACCTTCATGCACTAGACCTGGAGATGAGTAAAACACTGACCTCTGCAAAGAATCAGGACATATCCCGTCATTCTGTAAGAGGGATTCTGAATTCAGATCGCGTCGATGATATTTAGTCTTTAAAACAGAACCGTATGGATACTTTTGTGGTTCTTCCAGATTTTAATTCAGCTCGTGGTAAACAATATTTGCATTTTTGTTAGCATCAGCCTAATTTTTATATTGGTAATGGAAATGAGTTGGGTGTGTGCGTGTGAAGACTGGGCATGTTTCACAAAAAAAAATTCTGCTTCATTTGTCAATTTCAGTTGTAACAGGAAGCAAGAACCTGTTAATCGGTCTACAATTACAAATGAGCAATGAGATTTCATGCTCGGTTCTCATGTAAATAATTGTTTCTTGGTAAGGACACATCAAGAACAGTCTATCATTTATTTAGATCTATTTTATGTAAATAAATCCTTGAGAAAGCATTGTTGGGAACAAAGCATATACTTGTAGAAACAAACAAAAAGTCAGTCGGACTGCTAATTGATATAACCGTGTCCAAGCATAGATATTAATTTGAAAGAATATATATATATATATATATATATATATATATATATATATATATATATATATATATATTAAAAGACCCATGTAAAGGGAATGGAGAAGCTAGGACCCTTAAAATCTTATACTGCTGACCCCATAATGTTGGCATGGCAACCAGGTTCAACCATTGGTTTCAAATGGCGCACCCTTAGGTTTTGGCTTAAGATGACCAACATGGTGGCTGAATCTGTGGAGAGCTACAGGTTTTCTACTGAAGGGTTGCTTATATGGAAGCATAGAACAAAGAAAAAAATTGAAATGAGGTTCGGAATGCTGCGCTCTCACAAATGTGAATTCTGGGCATCGGTTTGCGGTGTTCAGACGGCTTTGTTAGTCTTATGAGACTGAGACGTCGGCTTTGTCTCTAATACAGACAAAAGGCTCTAGGTGGGATGATTAGCTTTCCTTTGTCTTCACTATGCCAAATAATTATAGTTTTATTAAGTCTAGCATTGTTACACCCATACATTAAACCAGTATTACTCTCCTAACACGTGCATCTCGCTAGGTGAGCGTTAAATCTGTAATTAATGGGAAAATAAACCTGAAACGTGAAGCGTTATTTTCACAGTATATCCAACCTTGAGAACAGTCATTTCACTAAAACGAAAAAATGTCTGTATGATCTACATTGAACATAAATATAAAATTAACCCTGTAAGTGGCAGAAGATTACATTGTTTTAACCAGGCACCTTGATTAACTTTTTGTTTGACAACTTTCTCACCAAGGCACATGCGGATGAAAGCTGCCGTTTCTCACGTCCTTTATATTACCTGAATAGCCAGCTCATTTGCTAATCCCTCAGATTATAACCAACATAGAGATTGATTGGTCTGCGGTTTGTTTACATGACAGGGTCGAGTATGACGCATATCGCACAGACCTGGAAGAACTGAATATGGGGCCCCGAGATGCCACCACGATGCCGAAGATTGAGCAGTCGCAGCAGCTTTTCCAGGCGCACAAGGAGAAGTATGACAGAATGCGAAGTGATGTTTCTATCAAACTAAAGTTTCTGGAGGAGAACAAGGTAATTTGCCATATTGTGCATAGGTTTAAAAAACCAAAACACCCTCTGCCTGCTGCCTGACATTGTGTGTGTGTCCCATACAAGATGCTTTTGTGTGTTTAGCATTGCTCTGTTCTGCACTTAGCTGACCAATTAGCTTGAAATTAGGTTGCATTATAACGCAAGATTTCAAATTTGCTCTCTCCCTGACCTTGCTAGAAGTACTTGATACAATACAACTTGAATATGTATAGGACTGGAGACGATGCGGGATCTATACATTTACTTGCAATTATTGCTAGACAGTAGATAATGTTTCTTGTGTTCTACATTGACATTGAAATCACTGTTTAGGTGATACTCCCTTTTACATTGTTTCACTGTAGTACTAGGGTGATTGTATGCCTTTTTATTCTTCCAAAAGCAAGCAACACCCATCTGCCTCGGGTCATTTTAGCTGGCAGCTTTCAATAAATGATACTAACAGGTTGAAACGCAGTGTGCTCGTGTTGTTCTCCTTTGGCTGACGTTCTAAATGGTAATGTATAGGGGTTCTGACCCCTTATAGCTTCAATACCAGTCACTTCTGTTCACTTGTTAGGTGGCACTTGGCAAAAACTCAGCAGGTGTAGCCTTTACATTGACCTCCAACAGTGTGTGAACACTGATAAACACTGATCAAAGTAATCTGCACTGTTTGACGTCTAAAACTGCACCGTAATTGTGACGCAGGCTAACTTGCGATTCACTTTACATCTCAGGAGTTCAATTTATGCCCAGTGTCTTCCCATTTGCTGAGAATTAGTCTTACAATCACAATACAGTAGCTCCACTTATCCAAGAGACATGTATATTCCAGTTTTGAATATATCATTCTTCTGCACGAAGCATTCCTTCGAACAGTTTTATCCATAGATGCCCACCAACAAATGTATAGCGGCTCTTGAAATGGTCCTCATGAAGGATAAGCAAATAACTTCATAGGAAGACATGCCGGCACAGAAAGCTCTTTCAGATTTCCAAGAATGTTTTGTTTACGTGACGAGATGTAGATACCAAAAAATGTGAGGGATTGAGACTGTTGTGGGAGAACGCAGAGTTACACCAATGTTGCCATAGAAAATCATGCATCTGAGCTAAGCCAGGCAAAGCAGAGGTATGAAAATTTCAGATCTTCAAAGACCAAACATTGTATGCTTTGTACATGTAGGCTATGATGGATCGGCATCACGTTCAGCCTTACTGCACAAAACAACGTGGAAGTCTGCGATTAAGACACTTTGAGCGCAGACGTTAGTCACATATCTTCAGAAAACATTGTGCTGTGTTGATTCTCTCAGGAATGAAAAATGTTAACACGTGTGAAGCAGACTGTAAAAGCACATAGCTGAAATATTAAATATATGCTGCAGAAAAAAATGTCCTCCCTTGGAATAAAATGTTTGTTCAGCAACAGGGAAGGGCTTTTTACTTCTGGTATTTTTTTGTACTTATTTTTTTTTTATTTTAGCTTTTAAATACCAATTTCTCTGAGAAGATTAGTATCTTCAAGATAAGCTATTCATAGTTGCCTAGTTTAAGGTGGGACAAGCACGTGAAATGATACCCCTGGCCAAATGTATGCAGCATATGTGGCTGTACATGAATGTGCACACACACACACAGTCTATGCAGGTCACAAGGCAAGCACACATAAGAAGGGGTTAAATTCCATGATTATGCTAAAGAAATAAGCTCTTGGTCTACAATTGATCGGTTCTGTTCACTGTAAGAGGAATGAAAAAACTAAACTGATCGGGAAAGGTTACCTATCTATAAATAACAATATAATCTTTATTTAATTCATTAAAATAAAGCCTTAACAATTCAGCCCCGCCAGACTGGGCCGTGAAGCTCCTATCTTATATTGTGAGTGACAATGTATACGTAAGTATTGTGTATTTGCTGGCGAGTTGCTGTAACAAATGAATAGCTCAGGAGCTCGTTCTGGAAAATCTGGAGGGATGCTTCCATTCAGTGGTTTCTGCTTACCCATCTTGAGTTTGTAACATTAGGTTATTTTATAAATGCCTGTTAATGGAAAAAGGTACATGTTAAGATTTAGGAGTCCCTGTCTAAAACAAAAAAACAAACAAACATTGGCATTCAGCAGGTTCTGAAATCGTTCTTGAAAGAATTGTAGATCAAACAAGGAAAAATAGATGCTCAGGCTAGGCTGACGTGTTTCGCCTTTCAGGTTTCTTCGGGGATCGGTTGGACCCATTTGGGTGCTTTTAAATTGTAAAAAGGTTTCTTTCCACTAAGCATGGGTTTGGTTGATGCATCGATCTCCCATGAATTGATGAGCAGGGTGTGAATTGTAAATCACACTCATATCATTTTTTTAGGGTTACCCCCTTAGGAAACATGGGGAATAAATTGGGAAATGTTGTTACTCCACTGTAAGAGGAAGCCTGCGTGTTTAACTTTCCCCATCTTAACGGCATCGCATGTACAGTCAAAGAACATTCAGCTGGGACGGGGACGGTAGCTTCAGGGGCTGATCTTATACTGTAGAAAGACTCTAAAATGCCAACATCTATATTATTGGTTCCCTGGGCCCGTCTTGTCAGCCACTTTCTGTGACTAGAGGTGTGACATTCACAAATCATGTATTTTACCATTTTATGAACTTACTTACATAATGGTATTTACAGATTTTTTTTATAAAAAATGCACATTGGAAAGCATCCTTATTTGTTCAGCATTGTAAGTGACTTCTACTCTTTAGGATCTGCATGATGATGAAGAATGACTCGGGTAGGCTTCACGACAGTAGATTGTTACATTAGCTTTGCCAGAAAGCTTAGATTCTTTGAGGTGAAGTAGTGCTTTACTATGAAATCAATATCTCCAAAAGAGTTTCACTGACTGCAACACAAAATTACAAGCTATAGGCAAGATCAGTAAATGAACCTCCTAGCGCTAATGTAACTGCTTCATGGGAATAAAAAAATATATGTATATATATTAAACAAATAAATTGCTTGAAATTATTGATAGCAATTTGCAGAATATCTGATGCAGGTATCTTTTGTACATCATAATGTCGTTTGGTATCCAAGAGCCGTTCCACTTTACCGGAGTTTTTAAAATGTGATAGTAAATTCAACTGGTGCAGTTATAACCCTTTCAGCGTATCTACCACACATTTATTTTAAAGAGAACATTAGTTACTACTACGATTAATCCATACTCTGCCCCTAAATCGATTTTGGTGAGGTAGTGTGAACTTTCAACGGTGACATCACGCGACTCTTTTCTCACAAAAGGCAGAGGCAGAGGGTCAGTGAGAACAAAGCTTCCCCCTGCAGCTCGGTGGTTATTAGCGTAGAAACTCGGTTGTTTTGGACACACAGATCATTCCAAGAAGCTTACTGGTCCTTAGCAGCCTAATTACATTAAGGGAAAGGGAAGGGCTGTATTGATGATCCCGAAAGCCGATTAAATAAATGTATTCCGTTATATTTTAACCTCAGACAAAGTGTTCTGGTAGAATTTGCAGGGCCTCCATTTATTCTTTTCATAAAGACAAAACATCTCAAGAGGGAGGTTGCATTGGTTAAAATGTTAAACTCCCTACACACCCCTTTTTACCCCAAAAAATCACATAACTTGCTTTTATTCTTGTGGTCAATTGTCTGCTCCCCGCACCTTTATTTATTAATTACTGTAGGTGGGGAGTTTTTTTTGGTGATTATGCATTGTTATAAGGACTAGAAATTCACCATTTGATCAGAACGCTCTGCAAGCTTTGAAAGAAGTAACATTGTGCTTTAGTTACTTCATGGAAAAGCTTTCTTTTTTTATGTCAAACAGGGAAAAGAAAAAACGTCGGTGCGCTAAGCTAGTCACAGGCTCAAATAATACAAATGTATAATACGAGGCCTACCAAACAGGTGTAAGCATGCTGCAAAAACAGTGTATTGGCTGTACAATGTATACAAAAAACAAAAACTGTCTGCGCTTCTTACCCTAATAAAGTTGGCAACAAATATATAAACATAATATAAATGAGAGGTTTTGGTTATATGAATTGGCCAAAGCATAATTAAGCTCACCCGCCACGTCAAGGCACACTCTCAATAGGGTGAGAACCTACGCTCACCTCCTACATAGTGGGCACACAAAGCGCAGACAGTTTTTGTTTTTTGTATACATTGTACAGCCAATACACTGTTTTTGCAGCATGCTTACACCTGTTTGGTAGGCCTCGTATTATACATTTGTATTATTTGAGCCTGTGACTAGCTTAGCGCACCGACGTTTTTTCTTTTCCCTGTTTGCACATATTTGAGGTTGTTGGCTCCTCATTAGTCTGGTTGCAGCTTGCTGTCCAGGGGTTAATAGGGAGGAGGTTTAGGTAAACAAAATATGATGTCCAAAATAAATTGCTTAAAAAAAAATGTATCAAATGCAGGTGTCCCCCACTATAAATTCATGTTTCACACCTACAACTCTGCCCTCTCTCTCGCCAAACAGCTCTACTTCTCCACTCTCATATCCTCTCTTCCAACCCACGACGCCCTTCTCTGTCCCTCCACACCCACACCACTAACCTCTCTCACTGCCCAAGATCTTGCTACCCACTTCAAAGAGACGATCGAGACTATTAGAAAAGACCTCTCTTCCTTACAACTCCCTCCTACACCACTCACTCCACTCCTACTATACTAACTGGCTTTTCCCCTACAACCGAAGAAGAGAGAGCCACTCTTCTTTCTTCCTCTCACCCAACAACCTGTCCCCTCGACCCCATCCCTTCACACCTCACAAAGTCCATCCCTTGGTCCATCACTTACCCACCTATTTAATCTTTCTCTATCATCTGGAACTGTACCATCTGCCTTCAAGCATGCGCTAATCACACCAATTCTAGAGAATCCTTCCTCAGATCCTGTCAGTTTGACTAACTACCGCCCTATCTTTCTGCTTCCTTTTACCTCTACGCTGCTTGAACGGATTGTGCACAATCGCCTCACTAACTTCCTCTCCTCTAATTCCCTCCTTGACCCTCTACAGTCTGGTTTCAAACCCCTTCACTCTACTGAAACAGCTCTAACAAAAGTCTCCAATGACTTGCTCTCTGCCAAAGCAAAAGGTCACTACTCTATTCTAATACTACTGGATCTCTCTGCTGCTTTTGATACTGTTGATCACCACCTTCTTCTAAACTCACTTGCTTCTATAGGCATTCGAGATACAGCTCTCTCCTGGATCTCCTCATATCTGTCTAACGTTCCTTCTCTGTCAACTGTCAAGAGTCCTTGGCCCTCTGCTTTTCTCTCTTTATACTTCCTCTCTTGGCAAACTAATCAACTCATTTGGCCTCCAGTATCACCTATATTCAGATGATACCCAAATCTACCTGTCTTCTCCTGATCTCTCTCCATCTCTCATGTCCCGTATTACCAATTGCTCGTCTGCTATTTCCTCATGGATGTCACAACACTACCTGAAACTTAATCTTTCTAAAACTGAACTCATTATCTTCCCTCCCTCCATCTCCACTCCACTACCTGAATTCTCTATCATCATTAACAACACGACTATCTCTCCTACTAACCAGGCCCGATGCCTTGGGGTCATCCTTGACTCAAACCTCTCCTTCATGCCTCACATTCAGTCCCTCGCCAGATCCTGCCGCTTGCACCTAAAAAACATCTCTCGTATCCGCCCATTCCTCACCCAAGAATCCACAAAAACTCTGGTTCATTCACTTATCATTTCCCGTCTTGACTACTGCAACACTCTTCTGGTTGGCACTCCACTGTCTCGACTCTCTCCTCTACAGTCTATCCTAAATGCCGCTTCTAGGCTCATCTTTGCATGTCGCTCCTCTTCTGCTTCCCCCCTCTGTGAAACCCTCCACTGGCTCCCAATTACCTTTAGAATTAAATTTAAGATCCTGGTACTGACATATAAGGCCATCCATAATACTGTTCCTCCGTACATTTCTGAACTCATTAGCAAATACTTGATCCCTACGTTCCTCCCATGGGCTAAGGCTCTCCTCCTCACTCATCACCTCTTCCTTTTCCCATCTACAAGATTTCACTCGAGCTGCCCCATATCTCTGGAATCTACTCCCAAGGAACCTTCAGCATTCACCCTCCCTCCCTACATTCAAGAAACATCTAAAAACCCACTTCTTCAGAGAAGCATACCATCTTAGCTGCTAGAACTTCCTTGTCATCGATACAACCCCCACAATACCTCTCACCCTTTCTCTATGCCTTATGTTTGTCACCCCATTTCCCTCTAGATTGTAAGCTTGCAAGCAGGGCTCTCTCCACCAAATGTATCGGTTTGTCTTAGTTTGTCAATTCTTGTCTTGTCATATCCCTTGAATTTATGTATTGTATTAAGCGCTGCGTAAACTGTTGGCGCTATATAAATAAAGGATAATAATAATGACACTTGTAACAAAGCCTCTGTTTCTCCACCCGCAGGTGAAGGTTCTTCACAATCAGCTCGTCCTTTTCCACAACGCGATCGCTGCGTATTTTGCTGGGAACCAGAAGCAGCTCGAACAGACGTTGAAGCAATTCCACGTCAAATTGAAAACTCCAGGAGCGGACGCCCCATCCTGGCTGGAGGAGCAGTAATCAGACTTCAAAGCAAGAAGGCTTTGTCTACACAGGGCCGATAAATTTAACTTGAGAAAGGGGGCTCAGAATCTTATGGATTCTTACAGACAGCTTTCACGTTTTCCTTTTTGTCATACTTTAACAATCAAATTTATTAATGGTGGAGTGGGGCTTTAATATATCCAGGCGCAGATTCTGTAATTTAATTAGGGAACACTTTTTTTTTTGTACAATAAATGTAGGTAAAATGATGTCTTTGCACTGAAAACCAAAATAAATAACGACCATTTTTGTGGCCCAGATAGTGGCCAATTGAAATGTTTCCAAAGGGTAGTTAAACGATTTCTATCAAACATCAGATTTTATATATCTATATCAGGCTTCTGTGAGGAGTTCTATGTAACTGAGTTTTTATTAAAAAGGCAAGAGTGCAGATATTTTGTAAATTCATACAAATAAGATTTTTTTAAAAGCCTGTAAATATAAAGCAATTAAGATAAACCAGCTGGCTGGGAGCTGTGCAACTAGCAGGAGTGCTGCCCCTTACCTGAGGACTTTATTACAGTAGCATGGCCCGAGGACATCTCCAGCTGTTCATTTGCCTTGTTACTGCAGAAAGTACAATAAGAAAAAATGCAATTTCCACAGATTGAAAGAAAGGTTTTGTTTACTTAGATTACTCCCCAGCACTCAAACTGCTGAACATCACATTATAATGGTCTTTCAGATGTAGGGGGGGTTTGATTTACTGAACCCTATTAATAGCTACTCAGGTAGCTTGTGGCTGGACAAACGGTTCCGTATTGGGGCCAAACTTTGTGCAAACTGTGAATCCACGAGCTGGTCACTGACAAATTTACTTCCCTATACTTTCTCAGCAGATCTCAAACAAGTCTAGACTCTATGCTGATTCTGCAGAGAGTTCCTCCAAGTCCAGCTTTTTATTGCACATAGCATGAACAATAGTTTTTCATAGCAGTGGATGTGCACTCCCAAGTCTACCCCTACTTCAGATGCTAGTTTGGTCGTTACTCTTGGTGGTTCAGTTACATTATGGGTCGACCTGATGCCAGCTAAAGCAGGGTAGTGAATTGACCATTCCTAAAACATCTGTGAGGAGAGCCAAGGAGGTTTTAGGAGGTTAAGCAAATTTTCTATATGGTTCAGAGGGTTACAGATACAATTAGCCTGACAATCAATAGATGTAAACAGAAGTAGACTAGTTGTATACCACAGTAAATCTGCTGTAGCTCAGTTCTAGGTATTTTGGTTTGTTATTTGGAGTTTCAAGTTTAATTTTCAGGGAAAGGGGAAGAGGCGGTACATTTTCCCTGAATGCATTTGACCAAGTCAGCCCTTGTAGCATATAGAACAGTTCTAGATTTGTCTTATTGATTCATTAGTGTAAATGCCCACACGACATAACTCCATCATATACGCCTGAACTTACCAAGAATTGTCATTCCAAATATATCCAAAAAAACAAGTTCCTATGACCATAGTTGGTTTAGAGTTTTTGAAGAGCAATACGAATATTAACTAGAATGTCTGTCAACTATATTAATACATAGTCTAAGATTCTTATTTTAACTTAGTTCATCATCTTTCCCATAAAAACTATATCTATCTCCTCCCCTCTCTAAGGCTTTCTGTGTAAACATGGTAAAGGTTGAGGTTTTTTGTCCCTTAATAATGTATTTTTAAAGAGCCATTATACTATTAATACAACATTTTATCACATCTTGCATTATTAAAATTAACTAATAGCATGCTCTAAAAAAGCAAAAGAAACTTATCTCTGCCAGCCACTCCATGGAGGGCAGTGCGGCTCTCCTGCGGTAGGGAGAGGATGTCTTCAAACATGTACATTTGAGTTGTCGGATCTCTCTCCCTAAGGAGAGGGGGGGTCTCTTTATCTGTTCTTTTTTTCGCAATTAGATAAAGGTTTCAAACACTGTAATGGTAGTAAGGTTTGATAAACCTCTTTATTACTAATTTAACAAAAATCCCCTTAAAATCCAAGGACTGTTTAAATGAGATAAACCAAATAAAGAATGTAAAAACAAATGAAATATCATGGATTGAACAGTGTGCAGACTCGCACTCAATCCAAAATTGCTGCTCAGGATATTGGACACATTAAGGCTTCATATCGCACTCCAGTACTGTCTGCTGGAACTACATCATGGTATTGTAATCCATGGCTGTACCTCAGCTGCAACGGTTGAATGAGATTGGGTGGTGAATGGGGGAGAGAGGCCTTGAATTTAGATACAAACCATGTTGGCCTTAATTCACAACGATGTGCCTTGTACGATGTGATCTGCCGGTGTTACGTTTTTTACTCGCTCCATCTCCTGCCTTTTCACCCCAAATTTGTAGAAATCCTATTCAATTAAAGTTAATTTAACTGATCCTTGCACACTAGACCTTAGATTCCTGAACCTATCCCCAAGTACCATTATCGGCACTGTACTGAGATACACCAAGTAATTCCTTAACATCATATAGTGATTGGGAACTAATGTGCAGGCGTTAAGGAGAAAATATACATTGTACTAATTAACATTTTCCTTGTTATCATTTATAATCTGTTCTATAACTTTGTTTGTTCCGTAATGTTTATCATTGCTGTTTTTAAATGAATGTTTATGGGGTTCCAGACATGGACAAGCTGCATTCCGCTGTGTTTTTTTCTGTTAAATGAAGTATAACATATTACAGTGTTTACTACATAGATTGTGATTTCTGTATCATATGTTTGATTATGTAACAATTCATTAGCTGACCTGGTTGTAATGTACATGATATTAAAACACATAACAAATCACAAGATATTCTCTAATGGTTCCTTGTTCCATTTCTATTTTTGTTTCTGTAACTTGATATTATTCTTGTAATAGATTTTTCAAAATCTGTCAAGTCTCTGATGTGAATTTTTATTCCAATTAAAAGTGCTTTGGTAGATTCTGGTTAAAATTTTGAATAGAATAACCAAGTACAGTAACTGCCAACCTCGCCTTTCGGTCTCTGCCAATCTGAGTCTAGAGAGGTGGCTTTTTTCATGACCTGGGAGTATTTCCTACAGTCCAACTTTTGCAGTTTCGGTTAAAATGACTGAAGGTGAAGACCTGGAGCATTACAAACCTATGACTCTTACACAAGATCAACTATTTTCCAGAAATGGCTTTTGAACTTCCCACTATCTGGTTTAGGGACCTTGTGTGCCGATAACTTCAGTCTCTCTTTTAAACAGTGCAGTCATGCTGAAAATATATATGTGTATATATATATATATATATATGCAAAGTGCTCCCCAAGGAATAACTTCAGTCTGATGGCCATGGATTGATATTCGGCAGGGCTGACTAAAATGAGGCTTCATTATTCACCATGGCTTACAAACACCTGGCCCTAATAACCTCTTTCATTGGACTGAGTTTACAGGGGGACGATACCTTTCCCATCTGATTACCTGGCACATCAATTCAAACAAGCCTCTAACATTGCTGATATTTGTTCCTCCAGACAGAATAGATTACTAAAAAGCCACAAAATGGATTGCCCCAAACCAATATGACAAATAAGCAACAAACAGAGGACAAATACTTGTTTTAAGTTCTGGACTATATTTGCATATTTTTAAAACTATCAGGTATGACCAATTCTTTAAAGTGAACTAAGAGCTATAGAGGTTCCTAAGTGAAACCTGTACAGACTACCCCCCCCCCCCCCCCCTGTAAAACCAGGTGTGAAATAAAGCAATTTTGTTCTGGAGAGATAGAAAATTGCCCTATTTGTTGAGTTAAGCTTTCATATGAGGAGTAGTTTCACCTTTTAGAATAATTAATCTAATAAAGTCTGTTTACCTTTGGGGAAAAGAACAGTAAATATTTTTTTTCATACAAAGAACATTGCAATTTAATCTTAAAAGAAACTAGCCATTTTTATTACTAGTAACAGATGTAATACATTTTTGAAAAATTTTATTTTCTAAAAGATCACTAGATTTTGAATAATATAAAGTTTTTTTTTCCAGGTAGCTGCATTTGTATGTGTTCTAGCTCTGTTATCGCAGCCAAAACCCTTGACTCGTCATACTACCTATGGTAAACAATAGAATGGCTCTGTTTTAATCACTCAACCAGATATTATGACTAATTAAGGTCCATGGGGGAATGGACTTCATTAGCATTACCATAAACAATCAGCTCAGAGTGATTTTTAAGCAGGGAAAGTCACCCAAAATATCTTATGACTAACAACAATGGCAGCCTCTGGACCAGGTAAAGGACTCCCGCTTTTTTTTTTTTTTAAACTTTTTTTTTACTTTTTTGTGCTTTATTGTTATTTCCAAAGATCCCAGCAGTAGGCAGATCTGCTGGGAACTTTTTTCAGTCTTTTCAGCAACATCCTTGTTGTTTCGCTGCCAAGAAAGAATGCCCGAACTTCTGTATAGCTGCCATCTTTCAAACATTTTTTTTTAAAAGGTTAATCTATTTTTCAAAATACACTGAAAAATATATAGCAGTATATTAATATGGTAAATATGCCCAAAGCTGTGTTTGTGACTGTTACCTTTTAGTCTCTTCTACTGAGAGTGAACACAGTCTCTCACCTTGAAGTGACCCCTTTTGTCCTCTGGTGTCTCACTGTTCAGTGCTTAAGTGTTTAATACAAAGCAAACTTTTTTCTTCTTATGTCTTGCCCTATTCTGTATATAAAATTTTTCACCTCTTCATGCACATATTGGCAAAGTTTGCAAAAGCATAGCCAAAAAATACCTGTTTCTGTACTACCAGCTCCCATATTGCATGGCAAGCATATGGCTCATCATAATGGGAGCTGTATGTCACAGTAGCAGAAAAAAATAAGCATGTAAAGGGTAAAACTCTAATAACCTACCTTTCACTGCTGCAAGTGATCCTGCGTTGAAAAGAAAAACAGCTACAAACCAAACGCTACCGAAGTTTAAAGTAAAACCAAGCGCTGACTGGCTCCTTGTTTCCAATCAGAAGACAGCTAGGTAACAAATTTTAGTCGCTGACCATGAAAGGCACTAATAAGAAAATAATGTCCCCTGTCTGCTATGAAAACTACCAATAATCCTAAAAATATACACATACCATATTTACATAAATAGATCAACTCCTCTATAGTGTACACTTGCAGGGCCCTCTATGAGTTTGTCTTAATCTGTCAATTCTAGTTTTGTCATACCCCTTTAATATATGTATTGTAAGGAGTGCTGTGTAAATTGTTGGCGCTATATATGTGATATGGGGATTACTAGCTCTTTAATGGGATACAGAGTAGCTGCCAAGTATATCAGGCCCCTGTAGGCAGCCAACTGCTTCCAATGACTCTTAGATAGTAGGTTTAAGGTGGAAACGGTGTCTGTTTACTCAGCCAGCATGCTTTGCATGGCGTCTTGCTATCATATGCACTAGTGTTTGACCGAGTAAAAAAAACAATGTGGGCTATTCGAACACGTGCATCTGAAAGTATGTAAATATGGACAGAGTAATTAGTCCTAGTTTTTAAAGGACAAAAAAAACATTTTCATCTAACCAATGCTCTTTACGTCAATCAAATGCATGTTTGCAACAATGTTTGAAATCACTAATTGGCACTGTTTAATAATTACTGTGGCTAAAAGAGCTTTTATATGTTTGAATCAGTGAACGATTATGCACTTGAGATTAAAAATAGAGATTTAACAGCAGTGAAGAGCCATTCATTCCCTTCATTTTCAGGGGCAGTTTTATTAATTTACTTTCCAGTTTCCCAGGTTAATGATTTGTGAGATACTCCACTAACAAGAAATCGTTGCCCTTGGTAACCCACATATAAATATTATGTCTAAATTATATTTATCATATTTATATATTTAAAAAGTATTTGTAAACACACAAACTATAAAATCCAGACCCCAAATTAACAGCAAGATAGATTATTGTCAATTATATTTACTATATTTATATATATTTTTTATAATAGCAAAGACAAATAGTCTTAAAAGTGTTCTGAATTTACTAGATTGATCGTTTCATTTTAGAGAATTAAACTGTATGTTATCCCAAACATTCTCTATATTTTCTAACTTTTTCATTTATTTTAGTTATGGAATTATAAAAGGAAATGACAAGGATGAAAAACAAAAGTGCATGTAAATAATTACAATATAGCCACCGAGCAGGGATTTGTCAGAGACGTTCAGATAGATAGTTATTTTGCACCATTTTTCCTCATGGTAAATTGAGATCAAGCTGGGCCAAAAGGTTGGGGATATTTCAAGAGGAGAGGAACGAGGCAGGTGAGTGCCCCTTCATATAAGGAACGGGGTACGCACCAACTTTGCTCATGGTGGACATTTACTGGGGTTTGGAGTGGACAATTTAATGTTCTTCCATAGACCTTCACAAACTTTGCCATGGACACTGGTGTCCTTGTAAGAACATTTCACCTACCTGTAGGTTAGACCACCAGTGGGACCAGGTCTTGTAATGAAATTAAGAACGTGGAGATTGATGTATTAAAGATGTGAATGTCCACTCTATAGAGCATCATTATTTTTTACGAGTGCCAGTGATAGAAAATTAAGTTACACTTAGCATTCTGCAATGGCCTGGTAGGAGGCTACATATATTTTTTTTGTGGACATGTTAGATTTCAGGTTGGGAAGGGCTGTCTATGGCTTGGAAAGCTATGATTCCCTTGTTAAGGCTGCCCCAGGACTTGCTCACAGAGATTCTGTACATGTTCCTTAAGAGGTTATAGCCTTGAGGAGGCCGACAAGACATTTACATAGGATCCAATATGCTGTCAATTCTGCTTATACAGCTTTTCAAAACAATAATGGAGAAACAAGGAACCCCTGCCTAGTCTCATTAAATATCTTAAAAAGCATTTGTCCTGTAGTACTATAACAGTTGTAGTAGGAGTATCATAGCCTCCAGAAAAGCCACACACTTGGTAGGGAACCCAAGGTTTAGTAAAGTATGTAACTTAAGCTGTTTCTGCTTATGAGGGTATTTTGTGGACCACAGTATGCGAAATCAGGTCAGATGTGGATATTGTCATATGCTTGCAGTTGTATATCAGTGCATACGCAATGACAAAATAGTTTACGTCATTAAAATGCAACCTGCTCATATTGTGTGTGTATCATATTGTGTATTACATCCCAAGTTCAATCTTTAATATTGATCTGATTAATTTCACAAAATACAAATCAAACTTTGCACTATTAAATTGCACTGCTTTTCTCCCTTTTTTATTCTTTGAACTGTTTTTCAAATACAGTTAAACTGATATGTCTCCCAAGAAATTGGTGACAGATTCTGCTTAAGTAATTACTCTATTAACTGGTCAACCAAAGAACCATTTGCTGTCTGTTGTGTATTACATTCTGTTTTATGGAAATCGCTGCATTGTGTCAGCTTAGACGTGTATGTTCCAGCAGGAAAGAGTATTTCAGAACTGTATGTCAGAGAACCTAGGACCGTGAATTGAAATTAATTTATAGTGGAAAACAATCACCCTTTCATTCTTCACATTATCTGGCGTATTCACTAACTGGAGAGCTGTGGTTTTAACCATTTCACCCCGCTATTCATTATGAAGTATGATAACTGTCAGTTTAGTCTTTTGTGGGGGTTTTTTTTCTTAGCATCGTATTGATAATGTCTCCTTTTTGAATGCTATGCTATTTCTATTGGCACATAAACAATATCAACTGGTTTTATAAACCTCGTTGTAATAACAGAAAATTTGATTAAAAGAGACAAATAAATGCACATGTTTTTCTGCACCTTAATTTACAGCAGATGGTAGTTTTAAGAAATAGTGAAGTGATGTGATAATGCCTGCATTTCAGTGCCACTCAGTCATAACTTCAAGTCTACAATTTCAAATCAATATATATGTATAAATATATAGGGATTCAATGACACTGACTGTTTCAATGGGCATCCCTCAGATTTTACACTGCAATCCGCTTTTTATTCTTTAAGCATCTGGTCAGACCCTGGTAGGAAACTACAGTGTCTGGTCAGTAAAATATTTGCAGAGCAAACAGTGTATAATGACATAGAGGAGACAGTTCCCATGAAAATGGGTGAGCTACACTATCATTACAGAGAACATGTAAAGTTGTGCTATCCTAAAATGTTAAGATAAAAAACAGAAGTCATTTAATATTTGTATCTGCCCTCCATTGGCTGCCCATAGCCTCTACAATTAAAGTTAAACGTCTGACCCTTACCTACAGAGCCCCTAACACTAAAACCCAAAAATCTGCTCTTATCTACAAGTACTCTCCTAACTGCTCCCTTCCCTACCCTCCTAATACCCTCAAATAGCATCTTAAAGAAACCATAAGTCCTCCCTACATTTGAGATCTCTACCCCCCCTGACCTCTCCACATCCCCCTTGATACAGTCAAAACAAGCAGCCCCACTCAATCCTGTCTTCTCCTTCTTTACCAGTATGTCGACGTCATTATTTTTAACATTATTGTTAAATTTGCACTCTCCCCGTACTGAAATAATTATTGTCTTGCTTTCAAGTGCTAAGTTATACATGGCAGGTTTACATCAGTAGTTTAATAACCTCCTATATTTTTTGGTGTTTATTTTTTTTTACATGTCATGTAATAGAGAATTGTTTAATTAAAGATCTCAGCCTATATGGTAATAAAACAAATTTTTGGGGTTCTCAGATGGTGTATTAAATAAATGTCAGCACAACACGAATCCGAATGCCCTGCTAATTTATGTCATGTTTAGGTGACAGGTCTACTTTAAATTATCTTGGCTAAGCATCATTGAAAAAGAAAGAAGTCGCTTACAGCTGTTATTTATTAGAAAGCAATAGCCAGTTACATTGTATCTATGGGGATCATTTGGAATGCATGGGATTTTCCCAGCATAGATTTCTTTAGACAATAATATACATGACAACTGCAGGATAGGCTGGGATTTTATAATAAAATCTTCAACATTTTTGAAAAAGGGATCCCTGAACATTTTCTTTTTCACTAATTCAGATTAATTAATCTTAATTAAGCAATTAAACCAATTGGTTATTATAAATCAATCTTTAAACTAGACCTTTTAAAATGACCATATCATGCATAGATGACAAGTCTGCTTTTTACTTGGAAGATACTTTATCAAATATATCCGAGGATATTTTCATCTAAAGACCTCTCATGTCCCATTGAGTGTCAATATAATGTCTCATACAGCCTAAAAAATAAAATAAAAAAAAAACCACACAGCTTAAAGCACTTAGTAAGTACTGTAATATGCATTCTATAATTCCTGTAATAAAAATAAATGGCCTTCCTAATATGCTGCAGCTCCCAGGACAGCTACTGGCAGGAAAACACTCCCATTTAAATCAGTAGAAGCACTTTCTACACATGAATTGCAGGGGGTCCCATTAGACCCCCCCATAAAGTTCACGCAAGCCAGCAGACTGCTAAACAGGAGATGGGTTTAGTTACATGCACCTCCTGCATGTCACAGAAGTGAGGAGTAAGTAAACCGTTAATTTAAAGGAGACATTAAAGCATCATGGTATATATATGCTGGCTGTCCCTTTAAATGAGGCATTCCAGATTCTCAAACCTCATATTATATGAATTTACAAGCAATATTTCAATCTATGAGTCAGTCGAACCTCTGTGCCGATGCCATAGTTAAGGTATGTAAATAGAATATGTCAAAACCCATTATTTTCTCCATACCTTACATTTTACAGTTCTATACACTAAGTAAACCTATGCAGCTAGATTTACGGATTAAAACGTGCAATGCATATGTAATAAAACTTAACTTGCTTTTCTCAGAAGCTCCATGATTATCTCTGGCCATGTTTTCTTCCAAACAATTACTCTGATTGACAAGCAGAAAGCACAAGCCGTTTTAGATATGTTTAATGAATGATTTTAGAGATGCAGAGATGCGGATGGTATAACCGCCTAAGAGGCTTATAAAACTATAGTGATACTAATACAGAACACAGCAAAAGTCACACTGCTTACAACAAAACATAAATAATCACAAGTTCATCAAGCGGAAAATAAGAAAAGTTGGTTAGCAAAGCATCATTTGTGGAGCATTCACCATGGACACCAGTGATGGAATTTGTACTGATCTGATCATTTTTTTCCCACATCCCACATTCATTTTTCCAGGTTTTTCTTCATGCAGGAATTCTAACATTGTTAAAAAATTCTTTTTTTAAATATAAACAAATACAAAACAAAAGAAAAATGAAAACAAATAGCACATTTACGAAAACAAAGGATACATCTGAATAGATCTAGAATAATGATGATGACGGCTGGGACAAATTAGTCCTAGCAGTTTATAACAGAGAGACGGTGTCTAAAACCTCAGGGAGTACTCAACTCTCATTTTTGTATTACTTTTTCCCCACAATCGAAGTTTAATTAGACCATTCCCATTGTATTCTCCATATTAAGCTGGAATACAGTTTATGCTTTAATCTCCTGCCAACCTGGTACTTTTGGGTCGCACCACTTCCTAGCAGTTTTGTGGCCACTAACAGGCGAATAGTCCAAAAATTATTTAATTTTGACAAATTCGGCCAATCAAGATCCAAAAACATACTATCTGGATTGTACGACAATGAAGTCCCAAGTAACAAAGTTAGCTTGTCCCATAGTTTCTACAAAACCATCCAATTCCATAATCCAAGTATTCCAATTTAAATCACTTTACCATTTTCAGGGCTTTGCTTTCCTTTATTGGTTTTTCCATTTTTTAATAGAAAAGCATTGTGACATTAATCTTATTGAGATCGACGGAGAGAATAGAATACGCAGATGATCAATAATTTCTGTGGAATCTAACTGTAGATATGTACCTAGAAAATACTTTAACTTTTGAATTGGACATCTTAAAATCCAGTAGAAGTTAACTAAAGGTTTTCATTTTAGAATCCAAAATCAAATCTTTCAAGTAACTTGTATGTTTTGACTACAGTATTAGATACCATCCGTCTTCTTTAGAGTATTATTTTTGGGTATATTAAGATCATGTAAAGTCATTCACGGGTTCCGGGAACAAATCATGTCTGGAATACCCTGCACACCTTGGTTTACTTTTTTAGTATATTCAGGGTCATCCTGGGTTTTTTCCCCAGCCAAATAAACTTTGTAGGGTCTTTAGGAGGGATCATTCGAAAAACATTATTCCGTTTAAGTGAAATAAAAGCCCTAACGATGTTTATTCTTCCTATCCAGGAAATTTTAACCGATCCTTGAGAACCTTATTTCTATTTTTCATCAAGAGGAGAAAATGTGCTTCCACTATTCCAATATTTTATTGGGATTGGCTGTAATACCCAGATAGACGATGTATCCCTCTCCTCATCCGATTATAACATTGTTAAAACTCTATGGATTTTAGCAAAACGGTTATTTTATGTTATTCGAAAACAATGCTTCCAGCCAAAAAAAATATGTAAAAAAATAAATCCCTATGAAACCACTACCTACCACTGAGACTTCTAAAACCTGTACTCGGAGCAGAAAAGGTAAATTTGCAGGAAGTCATTTGAGAGGCGCCAGGCCTGATTGCAGATTACATAACCATTAATGAGGAAGATTAAACTAAAGGATTGTCTCTATTCTATGGTGTGACTTGAAGGCTCAATTGCTCTTTGTTTCTGTATTACTGTGATGTAATTACCTGAATGCCCCTTGTGAGGTGTAAAAACACACTAACTGAGGGCAAAAGCAAACAAAAGCCCCCCCCCCCACCATAGCCTTGTGCGAGTCTCGGTTCACACTGGAAGGTAGAGGAGAGCAGCGCGACCCCGAAATCCACCGCGCCAGAAACTAGGCTACAGCTGCATGACCGGTACCTGAGACCTGACTCACTGCGCATGCGCGTCGCCCAGTGCCTCGACACTGTTACTATTGCCCACAGTGCGTGGAAGCCGACCTACAGAATCACATCTCTGTGGAAACGGCTTGGGATCCACCGCAAACCGCTGCTGGATTATTTACTCACATGCGAAGCACACTGAAGAAGGGCTACCGACGCTTATGGCGGGGCTGGTGCTGAGTAGGTACGTAGCAGTGCGCTGCTGTATTCAGGACGGGTCAGCGTTCAGGGGTGTTGGAAGGCGCTGCTCTCAGGTACTTGTCACTAATGCGGTGCCTGCAATCAGCGCGGTGGCGTCAATGCGTTTACGACCGATATATAAATAATGGGGTGTCAAACATAGAGACCCGTAAACCGCCCGGGTTCTAATGCTCTGTATGTTCGTAACCTGAGTGCGCTCCGTCCCAGCACTCTGCTAGTTACCCGTTTAACCCTTCGCTGGACAGGACGCAACCTGCTCACCCTAAAGTCCGGCATGGACCGTTACAGTACATCGAATCTCGAGTGTTAGTGGGAATGCTCTTTTAATGCCATTAGTAGGGAGACCTGGTATTACCGTACAGCTGCTACAATGCTTGACTTTATGGGTCTATTCACTAAAGTAAGAGTTTGTGCTCTTCGACCTTATTATACATTATTAGCACCAACCCAAGCCAGTCTGCTGCACATGACCCTGTGTAACATAGTTACGTCTCCTCATCCATGGCACGATACATTATACAGGGTCAGCTCAGCCTTTCACCTGCCAGTGATGACCCTTCATAACGAATAGTGAAGAGAGAGACTTAAAACCACACCTCGCCCTTTAGTGAATAGACCCCGGTTGATGGTGTCCTTATTCTGCTTTTACATTTAATTGAGATTAGTATGTTTAGAGCAGTAATCCGAACATGTGGGAGTTGAGAGCATTAATCGTTAATTATATATGGAGATTTGCCTATTGTGAGAGTGCGGGCAGGTAATGGGCATGGGGCCAGACACGGTACTTCCCATGACCGGGAGAGGTACCGATCGCTACTGTACATTGGGGCTGGGGTACTGTGGATCTCACACACTCTGTGGTCCGTGATTGATAGGATTTGCCATACACGCTGCTGTTGTGGTAACCCACAGCCTCGGTTGCTGCTCTTTATTCCCTACTGAATGAGCTGCGGCTATAAACTTCCCCCTGATCCCAGCCATGGAGACTGGGAGTTACAGGCTATGGGGGAGGGCCGCTCACATGCCGAACTGCCACCCAGGACCATTCAATGGGGAAGCTGGCAAGTGACATCAATAAGGTTTGCATTGTGGAGAAAAAAAAAAAAAAGGGAGGAGATAAGGGAGAGTCTCCTGGAGAGGGAGGGGAGGCTGATCTCATCCCAGCATGATCACAAGCATTACTAATTGGCTTTTCCCATGGAAGCCAGCGAGCAACCTGCTGAGTTCTCTTCATCTGGCCAGAGGTGACTTTATTTTTCTTTTTCCCAGTATATGATGAGCGGTGGCGTGGATTCTCATAGAAACCTCATCTGATTGCAAGTAGTTTGTGCTTTGGACGCGTTAATGTTTTCATTGTAAATATGGGGTTTCAGATCTCTGAGAGATACAGGTTGTTCAGGACTGGATCTAATGACATCGTATTTCTATAGCCAGCGTATTGTATATGTTATAGAGGAAGGCCACTGATTCCGCTGGAGTTGGTGTAATGAAATAAATGCATGGGATTCCTGAGATTTCAGCATTTATGGGGGCGAAGAAGTTCCGAACTGTTTCTGTAGCTTTGGATGAGGGTTTGTTGGATTATATGATGCTTTTCCTCGAACTATATGCCAGTGGTATATTTGCAGGATTTGGCTTTATCTGGCTGCATTGTATTTCAACTACATGATGGTTCAAAGTAATAAGAACTTGATTTGTTTTATTGCTGAACAGAGGCATTGTTCAAAATTAGAGATTTCATCTAAATTTAGCTTTTTTTTCCTGATGTTTAATTTGAAAGTTTATACATGATTCTGGTGCATTCCTTGATTGTGAGTCCAGCGATGTTACTAACCCTTTTAATGCTGGATTTGGTCATCCCTAAAGGGGTTAATGCCAGTACACAGATGTGCTTTTTTTTAAAAAGTAGCTGTATTTTTTAGTGTTATTCACCAACATGCACCCACTTAGCTAAACAAAAACTGCTCACCTTTTAAACCCAGACATTTAAATAGGTGAATAAAGCTAGATAGGCCAATATTGGAAAAGTTTATTTATTTATTTTTTTATCACAATTAATTGTACTATAAAGCCTGTAACATTGATCAGAAAGGACGCTGGGATCCTTGATTGGCTGCTCATTTAGTGTCTTAAGTTTCTTACTTGTTTTTGCTACTGGTTAAAAAAAAGCAAACAATTAAAGCTCAAAAAACTATTCGGTTCTCAAAACTAGCAGAAAATGTTTCCTAGGCAGTCTAACTTATGGTAGATTCTGCAAGTTTAGCACAAGAGTTTTGTCAGCGTGTGTCGTATAACGCAGCGGAATACAGGTTTAGGGTGAGTAACATTGTGTTTGTCATGATGTCACTGACCTCAAATGCCTGTAGTGGGCAGCACTGAGTCCTTTGGTAACGTGTTTTGTGTTTGGTTTTTAAAGTATAAATGTAATTTTTTTTATGAAAGAAAGCATGATGAAAAATCGCAAAATGTTCTGTAAAATATCACAGGGTCAGCAGGGGATTTAATGGATATTACACATGAAGCTTGGTCACATTAAATAGCAGCCTAAGCATAGAGCACCAAAGTTGGTGCTCACTCCGAGCTCCACCAAACCTTGGTTCATCACTGAACATTATGTGAGGATTGTCCTCAAATAAAATAACAGGTGACTGGCAAAGGTGACCTAAATGGAAAGATATCAAAGATATCCGCTGCGTTTTCTTTTTGTTAGATAAATCTAAAACACGTGACCTCATGAAGATGTCATTGAAACTACTGACAATCTAGCCGATTGCTATCTCTAAATTAAGAGCAACTTCAAAACTAATTTTCAGATGATATAATTTTGGTATTGTCTAACTCGCTATTAGCAGGGTTCTGTACACTTGTTGAGTGTTCAGGAGAGTCTCTCATAGACTGCTCAAAGCCGCTGTTGTATGTGTGTTGTTTGTATGTGCGGTCCTCAGGAAGCCTGGTCTACATATGCATGAAAAGCCTTCATGTTACAACCCAAATACTATCGCAGATTCCAGTTTACTGAGGGTGAAGACTCTGGGATCCAGCGGTTAATGCATCTCGCAGATTATATTAATACCTACTCTCACAGGGTTTACAAGACTTTGGGCTCAGATCAATCGTCAAGGAACTTAACCATATATTAAGGGTTTGGATTTATTTCTGTAAGGCATGGGGATAGTAAAAAGTGTTGAAATGTGAAAGAAGAACCCTTGTAAGCCTTCAGGCCAAAACATTACTCCATGTGGTTTTTATTTTATTAGTGTCTGTTCGCATTAATCTTATTTTATGGTTGCGTTTAGTCTACGTTATTAGTGCTTGTGTTGTATTGTTCCTTTTTCTTTAGCACTTCCATGCCCATCCTAATATCAAAAGCTTTTAGAAGCTCAGCTTCATTTGTCCCATCTGAAGTGTCACCTTGATGGTTTTCGATTGTTTATTCTTCTCTCGTTCTTTGTCTGCCCTGGCTGTGCACTTATTCCTTATCTGAAGGAAGGCTGTGGGGCATATTTGGGTGAGAGGTTTAGCTAGTTCCCTACCTGCAAATCACTTCTTCTCAGGATGTAGTGATTACAAGAAAGCTTGGATTCTTTCCTTAGTGGATTTGTTCACTACCCTTATTCTAGTTCATAGTCAAACAATGCCATTGTTTGTCAAACTTGTTAGTGATCTTAATAAATCTTCGGCACCTCTTTGTGATGTTTGCAGTAGGAAGCAGGATGTTGTCGATATCTCTACTATTAGAGCGGGGCACAGTACAGGTCTACACACTAAATAAACTCATTTCAAATATATATATATATATATATATATATATATATATAATATAATATACGTTTTGTGACCCATACCATTTGTATACTTATTAGTCTGGCCAACTGAAGACAATTGTTTGTTTTAACTCCTTGATCGCACTGGGAAGGGGCAACCTCAGTGTCCTGCAAGAAGGGATGAGCTGGCCCTGCATAATGTGTAGGTAATGTGGGGAGGCTTCGCGAATGTCATCTCACTGACTACGCTGCTGAGCCAAGCTTACAGTAACTGCTCGATGAGTTTGGCCCCTAATATTGTGTAGTGAACGCAGCACGGCTCCTTGACTCGCGTGCTGTTTTAGGTTGTTTGGTAGCCATTAAAATTACAGGTGAATACTTTTATTTTTTTTACACTGTAATTACGCCATCATTATCGGTAGTCCAGATAATTTAACTAACAGAAGGAAACCTATTCTTTTACAGGATGTAAGAAATCAAGTTATTATTATTATGAGGTGATGGCATCTTTCCAAGGAAGGGATGCACTTTACGCAGTTATTGGCTGTGATCTGGCATACCTACAGGCAAGCACTGTCCTTTTAAATATGCAGCCTTCTTCCCTTTTGTATTTGAAGCCTCATTTGTTTTTTGTGACCTGCTGTAAAGATTATCATCACGGGAAGCTTTATTTGCATTTTCGGCTATACTTACACTTGTCATTAGCTGCAGTAAAAGCTATGCTGTGAACGACCACACACAGAGGGGTTAGTGGGTAATTCCATCTATAATACTGGCTAAACGAGCGCTTTTGGTTGTAAGGTTTTTTTTTTTTAAAGGGATGGGCATTGTCAGAAAACCATTGTTACTGGCGGTATACTCTGGGTTACGGGAGTACTTGGAGAGCTCGCTGGTGCTTATTTTATTAGATGAACTCTATTCACTAAGCTCTGTAAGTTGAAAAATAGGCTCCATAGACTCATAAGATATGATGTGAACAGACCCCTCCATCTATTGGGGACCGAGGTCTATTGATGAACACGTTACAATCCTACTTTTCTCTGCACTTTGTCGTGCGTTTTATTAGGACATTTGTTGGGCTGGTTTCTTTTTTTTACTCTTTCTGCGAAATGTAGCCTCACACAATGCACAATGTATGTTTCCAGGATATGTGTGCACTTTGGTAAGCAAGAATTTCTCTTTTTCAGTGTCCTTCGTACACACCAAGGCACACACAGTTAAGGGGTTGGCTATTTTTCCTTTTATATTTACATCATGGAAAAATGACCGCTTAGAAAGTCATTTGCTTTGTTAACACCTATGTTTCCTCAGAATCCTTTCCCATACTGCAGAGCAAACACCTAATAAGAATACGGCAGGCAAGCCTAGTGTTTCGGGTCGTTAAAGGGTAAAGCAAACCGATTTCTGGAGTCAGTGAGAGTTACGCGTTGTCAAAATAGGGTTAAATAAATAAATGCCTCTTAGCCTATTGCAAAATAATAACTCACGTGTTGGAAAATAGGATTCATTCACAGCAATTGGAAAGCACATCGGGCAACATAATGGCATGTATGTATAGATGAATGTTGAGCACTAATCAGGAGTGAGCCTTTTAATGTTACCTGGTGTGGTTAGGAGATGTAAGCTAATTGACGGAAAGTATAATTTATTAATGGACTAGCAGAAATTTTCTGTTGTAAAGATTCAGTAGCATATTACATTTTCGTCATATATGTGAAACTATGCAAAAAAGTTTTTTCTTTTGCCATTGCCCTCCTTGGCAAAATATACTCGTGGACCAGTCATGCGCGTGACCTTGTGGGACTTGAGACAGTGTGTTTGACACCAAGGTTCATTGCGTGGATCTCATGTGATTAATAATGGCTCATTCAGTGGCAAGCTCTTCACTATCATCATGAAATATACTGTTCCGTGTGTCATTATCCTATGGTTTTTTGATATTTGAAATTTTGCTTTTTTGTTGCAGGTTTACCGGGGCGACCTGTATGTAGATGTGAATATAACGGGCTGCTATTCTGTGGTTTCATGCCGGCTGGATCTTCCACTGTTAGTGATGCTTCTTGCAAAGAACAGACTACCCCAAGATGCATGTCATGAACTGTGTCTCCTTGGCCAGTGATAAGGAAAATGGAGAATGCAGCGTTGTTATAACAGGGTTAATGCTTGATCATCCACTGCCACCTCCTCCTCCCCCTCCACCCCCACCACCACTTCCCTTTCAAAATCACCATGGACCTCCACCTCCCCCTCCTTTACCTGGAGCTCCTCCACCGCCCCCAATCCTACAGAACGGGGGTCACGGACATGGACACAACAATAAGAAGAAGAGAATGCGAAGCTTCTTCTGGAAGACAATTCCCGAGGAGCAGGTCAGAGGAAAAAACAATATTTGGACTATGGTTGCTAGGCAACATCAATACCAAATTGATACAAAGACAATTGAAGAACTGTTTGGTCATCAAGAGGAAGCAAAACCAGGAGTTATCAAAGGAAAGGGGAGTTCGAAGTCCTCTTTCCATGAATCCAAGGAAGAGGTAACTTTTATTATCTCTTAAAGGTGTTGCTTTTTAAATCTTGAACGTATTTTTTTTTTGCTATGCTACTCAATTAAAAAAATATTGCTTAATATGCCTTAACGTGGCATCCAAAGAATATTCTATAATTTTAAAGGCTATTGTGTTTGAGTTGAAGGACCAAACCGGCAAGCTGGATATTTAGGATATATCATGTGTGTGTATATCATTCATTTGCCAAGTGATTCATAGTAAAACATGTTTTAGCGTACACAAAGAAAGCAAAGCGTGTTGACATGTTTGGACTAGTCGTATAAATGTGGGTGATGCCCCAGTCAGATAGAGAAACCTGTCAGTGTTGGTCCTTCGTAATGACTTGGGAAGTGTGGAAGTTAAAGCACCAATCTCCTGCCAACCCTCCCTTTAGTGAATAGACCCAAAAGTTTGCTAAATCGCTTACTATATGTTTGAGCAGTTAAGATTTTATGTTAAAAGAGAGTTGTGCTCCCCTGGGATGACTCTAACGCAAATAGCATGTGATTGTCCCAAGCAATTCTTACTCCGTTGGCCTTGTGGAACAGTGTCCTGTTTTTTTTTGTTGGCGCTATCTGTGCCAAAAGGGCGTGATGAGTATTTTGGAAACATTCACCGGTCTCCAATGCACATGTTTGGATTGGTGATGCAACGTTGGACATGTGCTACTTTTCTATTTGTATATCGTTGGCCACTTTATAACCGGATATCCGTGTCGTTTGAAACAGTCATAGTGTCAAAAGAGTTACAGGGGTAGCAGTGCTGCAGTTGTCTCTTAAAGGGGGCATATGATAAAATACTTTTAAGTGACATCCCATGTAATGGGTCCATTTTAATGGCTTAAGTCACCAAGTGGAAGAGACAATTTCTCTCCCTGCAGCTTGAGAGGAGGATTTGGGGTCTTTTACATTCCTCACTGAGTCTTCATTAGACGTCATAATCGTTTACAGGGGTCCAAAAGGGTCGTCACCTTTTCTATGGGTGCCTAGAAGATGCCTACATGTTTTCTAGCAGCATATATTATCTCTGTGGGTATGCCGTGTCCCGTGTAATTATTCCCCAAAAACACTGGTCTGTTTTTTAAATCCTGTAATTTGCAATCTGATTTGAAAATGTTTTATTGGATCTGTTGTTCACTGGAAAAATATGGGAAATCCCTGTGTATTCTAAAACCCTCACTCTGTCTGTCTCGGCAATCTAGTTTAGTGATGGAGCGTTTTAGAAGCCCCAGCTCTTTCTTACAACCACTTTTAGAACATGGCAGGGAAAGGGTTGAGTTACGGATTTGCACGCGTGATCGCTCTCATAATATGTCAGAACTCCAGTTAAGCACTTGTTCTGCTCCACCAGCCCCGCACAGAACACACCTGGCCTCTATTAGTTTTCTAGAAATGACCCTCTTGTCTTTGATTTGAATGAATCGTGTAACTGTGTGTCCAGCGGTTGTGAATGAGTTAGGCTTGTTAGTGTTTGTGGGCTTAATTCTAGAGCCAGGTTAAGTGTTTTTGATGAAGTTCTGAATGCATTGCAAGATGTTACCAGGGGAACTGCCAAAGAGTAGCACACATCCACTGCCAATTCACCCCCCCCCCAGTCAAGCTGCCTTATTGCTGTGCGCTAAAGCGGCCATTAAACTTTTTGTGCAAGCGTGTTGTAATGACGGCGGGTGAGTTCCTCCTTGGGAGTCCAGTGGCTTTGTGGCATCACCCTTTTTGTTTCATTTACCCTAAAGTGCTCTACCCATGGTGAAAGATCGCTATAAACTAGTGGAATGTCACCAGGACCCCTTTAAATTGTCTACTGACGTATGTGAGTAGAAAGGCGGCAGTCTCTCACACTGTTCTAATAAAATGTGCAAGAATGAATATGCAAATCTGTCTGTGAATGTCAGCCTTTAAATGACGGGATTTTTACAAGCAAAGTCACCAATGCCTTAGCTAGGTATTTGAACAATTCTTCGTCTTTAAGATAACATCTCTCTTTGGATCAAATAGTTTTTCTGTAACATGAGAATATGGATTTCATGCATTTGTTTCATCTGACTGTTCTTTCTGCGGTAACATTTGTGGGCACAGGCACATCGAATTGACTGGCGCTTCGAGCAGTTTAGTTTCTCAAGTTACAAACGATATATTAAGATGTGCAAAGATTTTGTGTTGTCGGGCATAATGACATGAATGTTCAGCTCCTTACTCTAGAATTCAAAGATTTTGCATAAGCCCTCGTTAAATCGGGGATTGTTCTGGGCGCTGAATGACTTTTACACCGTGAGTCAGTGCTTTTTGAACCACAGATGAATATTTGACTCATTCAGTGCTGAGAGGCCGACTAATGTCTTCTAAAAAGGGTTAACTTTTTTTCTAAATGCTAGTCCTGTTCTTTTACAAATGCGGAGTGTCTGTGTGTAACAGGTACAAGGAGATCGGGGTGTATCGGTTACTGCCCCAGTGATTAGGAAGGGTGTGTGAGGACACAGTTGTGTGTTAGTTTTTCTCTGTAATTGATCACAGTCCCCATTAGCCATCCAGTGCTTTCCAGAAAGTGTCTCTATGAGATGCTCTGTACTTTTTAGCTTTGCGAGCCCAGAGGATAGTAGCTCTGAACGTTGGCAGGCTTTGTCACGCATGCCACTTCTTCTGTTGCTGGACTCAAGCTGTCACTATCCTTAGCCAGAGTCTGACTACACTTGTGTTAGTGCATTTTGTTAGAATTTTTAGTTTTGAAGAATGTATTTTCTGTCTTTAAGACTTGGTGTCTCCTTTACCTCTCCGAGTGTATCTCTAATGCCCATTTGCTTCCCATACAGTCCCTACCCTCTATGCCCCTGTTTATGTTCAGTACTTCATTATGCATTCTGTTCTTTTTACTTCTTTACTCATCCCACATTTGTGTTAATTCTCATTCACTAATGAGTGCGTTTGGAGGGAGAGTTTGCAGGAGAGCTAGTTTCATCGTTCAGACTACACTTTATGAACCGCCAAACCTAGTGAGCTTCTGCTCCAAGAATAGTTTAGATGGCTCTCTATATAAATGTATATTTAAATGTATTTGGTATCAAGCTATGTATTATACAGGACCAGCTTAGCCATTCTTGCAAAGAAACTGGCCGGAGATTGCCCTTTATAGAGATGGTTCTGTCCCTTTAACCGGTGTTCTGTATCACTGGATATGCCTGTGAGATGCGCAAGTCTAACTTACGGTTTATTGTGTTTTAACATTTAAGTGACAAGGAAATTTAGTGCAGCGGTAATGAAATAGCATGGTACGTCCTTTTTAATCTGAAATACCAATTTCCTTATTAATAATAATAATAATGGCATAGTTTACCGGCTAATGCAACAATACAGATGCAGGGTGTGCGTGATATGAAGTTTTCCCAGTGTCTATGTGCAAAGGGTGCTAGGAGATCAGAGTGTATTAATACAAAGGGCCGCAGAGATCACAAAGGGTGTCACAGGTAGGAGCTAAACACGCAATATGTTACTTAATGAACAAATGCACACAACCATCATTTATACAGCATTTTTAACCCCCAATACCACGGCGTGCAGCTATTTACTTTCGTTTAATGTCCTGTCCCCTCCTCGGCAAAATCCCCACAAATGAGATAAAGAAGGTTATTTGTATTTATTTGGATATTTTTCTCTTCTACAGTTAATGACACTTCTATCGTAGGACAAACAGCCTTAGAGTCAGTGACTGCCCTTAATCAATGGAAAAAGAGCTTGTATTCTCTCCTTGAATATTAATAACGTGGACGCTAATCTTAGACTTTCTGTGACTTTCTTGCTGTAGATAAAGCCGTGTTTACACAGGCGTCTTGTTAGACCGTGGAAAGTGATGTCACTGCTGGAGATGATAGTATGGGAGCGGCGCTTGTTAACTAAGCTGAGCCATTACATCATTCCCGATAGCTTCTCTTATGATTTATGATTGGATCACTTGAAAAGAAATGGCTTTTCAACAGCATCTCGGGTTAATTATGCTACATGCTGCTCCCTTCTAGCGGAAGGATTTAAACGCATTCTGTTTGTGGAAGTGTATTCGTTACAATCCGAACAAGGTCTTATTTCCAGAGAGCCTTATTTACTGGCACGGAGAATAGCGGACCTCAATTTGCATCTGATGCCTTTCAGTTGAGAACAAAGTGTTGCTCACACCTATAAGTAATTCATGTGTGTGACAGCGATACCATGCGCGGTACTGGATGTGACAGCTGTGGCACATCTAGGATAGTCTACAGGCCTGTATGTTGCAGGGATATTGCATGGCATTGAGCACATGTATGTAAAATCACCATCGCAGGATAACGGCACACGCTGTATTTAGTCTTCCCGACTCTAGAATGTGTATTTGGGAGCCCAGTATTAGAGGCAGGATCAAGCCAGGCTTTAGTTAGCCCCAAGAACTGGAGCTCAAAGATAAAAGTGCACATTAATAAAGTCAAATCTTCTTCCATCTACAGCTTGATCTTTCTTCTGTTTCCGCAATTAGACGACAATTATAAGAGTTGCCACAGCTTTTTTCGAGGTGCAAATTATGCGTGCTGCCTACCTAAGGCTAAGCCTGCAAAACCCCCAAAAGTTATGTTATGTATACACACCTTGTCTGTAAATTCAGATCTGATACAGACAATTAGCAGTTTTAAGGCTCTGTTCAAATGTGGTTTCCTAATTATTTTGTATCTTTAGGTCAAAGTTTTTTGTGATTTTATTTTAGCGAGTAAACAGTACTGCAATGTTTAATTGTCGGTTTGTATTCATGATCAATATATGAATATTTATTCACCAGCTGTGTTTGTAAATAGTGCAAAATGTATGTCGCTATTCTGTTCTCTTTACTCATCCAGGTAACTTTTTGTCAGCCGAAGCGAATATTCTATACCGTTCTGTTTTGCGCTCGCTGAGACTAAACAGAATCTCTTCTTTTCTCTCCATGTAGGTCTCCATATTGGATTCAAAAAGAAGCATGAATATTGGAATATTTTTGAAACAGTTCAAAAAGTACGTGAGTATGAAACATTTGTAACTGGAATGGCCTCCGGCACGTACTGTAGGGGTTAATTTAGTAGGAGAATTTAGACAAGGTCAAGACTGAGTAAGGTTTGATATTTTACAGTAGGCAGAAAATTGGCAGCCTGGACTGTGAAGGCAAATAAGAGATGATGGTCTATCCTCCCTTATGGGAAGTTTTATTTATTCATGTATCGGGTTTTTTGGCTAACACCATTGTTTGACAAGAGGGGCTGCTAGATAAGCCAGGGTGAGCTTGCTGTGAGTTGAAATGCATGCCAAGTCTTGCGCATACCTCCCAAATGTCCCTCTTTGGGACCCAAATCCATCTCTCCCTTATTCCTCCTCTGATAAACCCCTTTTTTTCAGGAGCCTAGGCTTCTTTGTTCAATATGAGTGTATCACTGTGTGTCATTAAAGGCACAATACGTGTGTATAGACATAGAAGATGTGTTTGTAACGTACATTCTGTAAATTCAGTATATTTCTATTCTTTTAAATGCGGTACTTGGTTACATAAATAGCGATCAGTAAGACAGAAAGTCATATAAAAACTTTCTACACCCACCAAAACTAAAGTAAACCTCTTTCACCACTTGAAATGTTGCGTGCGATAGGGCTAGGAGGGTGAAGGGTATTCCTAGCATCCATAATGTGGTCTTGAAAGGATCAGTTTGGCATGGGCTCTATGGAAACCTGTACTTCTCTTAACAGATCAGCAGAACAGATCATCGAAGACCTTCTCAAGGGGCGATGTGATCTATACGAGTCGGAGGCTCTGCAAGAGTTACTGAAGCTCTCTCCAGAGCCTGAAGAGGTAGGACCATAGAGGTCTGCATACAATTCCATGTGTAGCACATATCGTGCCGAACGTTGTCTATCTGGGATGAGTCTGTTGGCTGTTGCTCTTTGGAGTGTAAAGTTTAAAGATTATAGTATGGTAACGGGGCACATATGTTGATCCGTATGATTGTATTTATTTACAAATAGCACAACCTTTGCATGACCTGCACAGCCTGTCCTAGCTTCACTTCCCAGAACAAACACGGGCTCTTATTGTTACTGTGACACACATGTGCATGTTATATTTGTTGTGTGTTTGCGCTGTACACGTCTCATTCTCTAAAAGTACCGGACACGGCAATCATGTTGTCACTATATTTGTCACCGATATGTCGCTATAATCCGCTCTGCTTGTTACTCGGGGCTGTATACCCCCTTCCCGCGTCAAACAAGATGAATCCCTTTTTGGTGCCAGCATAAAGAGTGTTCTGATTACCCGATGAATTGCTTGGAACGTTACGCACCCGTGATGTCTGTTTCCTATCGCTACAATTTATGGGAAAAATGTCGCTGGATGCTAATTGAGCAAAAGAACCTCTTGTAGTAAAAGTGATTTGCTTCAATGTGCTGTAAATGGGAAAACTGGTAATTATAGCCTTATTGGCAGTGTAAATTTTCACATAGACTATCAATGATGTGTTTTTAATATGAGCTTTCATAAAAGTGGAGCAAGTGTGCTTAGGAAATATAGGGTCTGTAGGAAAAATGGAATTAATTTATTTCAAAGGATCTGATGACAGATATAGTAACCAGCAAGGTCTCAAAGGATGAGAAATGCAAGAGAAGATTGTTTAAAATCATAGTTTTGGAGACTTTAATGTAAGATAATAAACCAATTTATTTCCACTTGGGAGGATGGCATAGTTGGATCAATTTTCCGAAGGTTCTGGTAGAGGTTAATGTACCGGTAAAAGGGAAATTTAAACCTAGTTTGAGCTCTTACAATAAGCGTAAACAATGAACTAATTGGATGGACTAAATGGCTGTTATTTGCAGTCATCTTATGTGGTTTTTTTTTCTATTGTAGAATGCTATGGGTTTATTTTTTTCTGGCGGGTGTGCCTGCGCGTATTTACATAGGTAACAGGGAGCACAGCGTTTCCATTGCATCATGTGAATAATTTCACAGATGAAAGATGTGTTCCGGGCAGATTTAAAAAAATGTCATCTCTAAAATCTACCTGAATGATTTATAGCGTCAGGTTATGATATATTCATGTGCTTTTTACAACATTCAGGAACTCTAAGTGCTGCAGACACACTTCTTAACCAACTACAATAGACTCATGTGCATTCATATACTTTTTCAATTGTGGGGGTTTGAGTCCCTGAACCGCTACTTTCACCCCGAGCTGCTGCTATAACCGGGCCCTAGTTACTCAACTGGACATTTTGAATCCAAATGACTTGATTCAGTTGATGTGAACTCAAATATGGTTTGAGTCATTTATTTTGTATTTAACGGACACTTGCTGATTGATAAAATGATAGACTAAAGGGCCGGTTTCCTTGCACTTGATGAACCAGCATCCGCCAGGTTTCTATATTTTCTCCCAGATCTCTTTGTGAATATAATAGTTTAACTACAAACTATCTGCCATAGCCAATTGCTTATGGTTCCCTCTCTCCTATTCATTCTTGTCTAAACAGGCAAGGGGTTAGTGAAGGAATTACAAATACTTTTTTTTATGAAACTCAAGTTGTTAAATTAGAAATCTGGTAGGAAGGCTATTATGGGATTATTGTGATGTACCATTTGGGAGTGTTTGCCTATTATATTAGAAATAATTGAGGTATCTAGTTACTGTTGAGTAAATCTTCAGCAATTAGCCGCTGAATTACTTTGATATCTGGACATCCCTTACCTTGCCATGTTTGCACTGTTACGCAATGGCGTAACAATGGAGCTGTACATGTTTGCGATGGCTTTAATAAACAATACTTTATTAAATGGTGACTCTGGATCTGAAGAGTTAGTAACGCTTTTTTTCCCCCTTTAGGCAAAGAAACTTAAATCATTTAGTGGGGACAAATCCAAACTGTCTCTGGCTGATTCCTTTATGTACTTGCTGATTCAGATGCCAAAGTAAGTATAGGATCTTTATCGTTAACGTCTGTCTGCTTAATGCATTTAGTGGTATGAAACCAACATCCATTGAAAAATATTGCTCGCTTCTTTTGTGCTTTAAAACTATTTTGCCGGTCATTTATGCCACCAGTGAATGAAATGATATTGCATGATTAGTTCTATGTGCTTCCTTAGAGCTCTCTGCTATCAGTGGCCGCCATGCTAGCCCAAGTAGCCCCATACAGTCCAGGGAGAATTTGCAAACCTACACTCTGTTTTCTGTTGTAGTTACTCTCTACGGATCGAGGCCATGGTGCTGAAAAAAGAATTTTCTCCTTGTTATTCCTCACTGAGTAAAGATATGATGCTCGTCAGACTTGCTACAAAGGGTAATTCACATTTGTAACTTCTTGTCTTGCATTATTTTAGCTTAGATCATGTTCCTGGAACCTAACCTAATGTACGTTTTACAGAATGCCTGTAAGATTCCTAGGTCACACACATAATAACTTCTTAATTTAGCATGGCTAAACAATGTGGAACATGACGAGAAGACAAATTACAGGGATAAACATTTTTTTTTTAAGATATTGATTTAAAAAGCTATATAGAGTTGAGTGAAGGCCTGGGCAGCAGCTCTTTAAACTTCGATGCACACCCATGTCTTCAACTGCCGGATTAATTGCTGTGCAAAGCAATCCGGGCTTCGTAAATCAGACATTTGGATTACAGGGCAGACCTGCCCCACATTTTCATGGGTGTGGGCTGGCTTGCACGGCAACAGAATGTGAGTCACATATAGAAATGTATAGGTTATTTATATCAAGTAATCCCAAATAACATAATAAGCACAGTGTACAACGGTATAACAAGATAATTATCAGGAAAGGGTATATTACCAAGATAATTGTAGATATATCATAAGCAGAAGTAAAAAAACCATAGCAAAAAAATGTGTAGATCTATATTTTATAGAAATCAAAAGTTTAAATCCTCAGGTTCATTTATTAGGACAGACCTAGGAACACCACTTTGTGTTCATATATTCTACAATATCAAAGCTGATTCTTACTGCTGGCTCTTTAAATAACCTTAGCAATATATTTTTTTACTATGTTCAGGGCTGATAAGTCTCTCTGCCAAAATGTGAGGTGTTCCCGAGGTATTAACATGTTCCCAGTTACTCCCAGTTTGGCTTTGTTGATCTATGATTGTAACCTTTACATTAGTGAGTAATGTGTTTTTGGCCCATGTGGTATTATGTATCATTGTGATTCTTTTCGGTGGTTAGCGTGCATGTCGGCTCTTGCAACCTGAACTGTGACACAGAACACTGGTCACTTTTTTATATCATTAATGTTTTGCAAGTCTGACACGCATAATTAAATGGAATGTTAATAAATAATTAGTAAACGGGCGGATGGTTATTCTACGCGTTACATTTCTTACCCTCTCAGAGAAATCAATAGAATAGAATAATTTCTGTAGAATTTTATATTCTTTGCAGCCGTATTCTCCTTCCGCTCCTGCACCAATTCAGGTACAATAATCATCAAATAGTAGGGCTCTTAGTCAGCCCTCCCTTATCCGCTAGAGCATAACGTTTGAGTGATTTTATGTATTAAATAAAAAAAAACAAGAAATTATTAGAAATATAGAGTACAGCAATGAGAAGGAGAGAAAAGAGATGACATAATAAACATGAATCTTATTGTTGGTAGAGTGGTTGAGGGCATTGCGAGATAGGTTTGTTCATGAATAATACCTGGGAGCTACATTACAGTTACCGAGGTGATAGAAAGCATTATATTACATGGCCCCACGACCGCTGTGGATGTTTAATCAAGCAGATTTCATTTCCAGGTCTGCTGTTTTGTGTACCTGTGACAGTGATCTGTTTGGGTGGATCTCTTTCCTGTTGAATAAATCATCCATACGCTCGTGAAAAAACAATTAGCTCACTTCTAAAGCACAGCAGAAATACTCTTTTGGTTTAAGAATTATTATATGGCGTATATCAGATGACTAGGTACCCAATCAATGAAATACATTAAATAACAAAGGTAGACAATGAAGGGAAACTGTGGCTTCCATAATAAGAAGCTCAAACAGTGGTGGGCTGATAAGCAGCTGTCCCCAGGAAACTTCAAGATGATGCATGGGGTTGTGCTTTTAACTACCTCCCTTCGCTATTCATTATGATGGGCTCCACATATGCATTATTCAGGTGAAGAGACTTTGAAGTAATTGTACTAATTTAACTATGGGTTATACAGGGCCAGCCAAGTTCTTCCTACATCAGAAGCTTGCTGGTTATGGACCTTCATAATGTGTAGCGCTCTCAAGGAGTTAAAACCACAGCTCTATTGCAAACTCCCCCTTAAGAGTACAGGAAAGAACAGGTTCCTAACGATAGTGCTTCCCTTATCCTCAACTTATTGGAGACCTTCTCATATATAATATAATGATTCCTGTGAAGAGTCCATTTTTATTTGTTCTTTTTGGATTCTTTCAGAGCTAATGTCCTGTGAGCAGCTACATGCAATCTTGTACTTGGTGCTCCAAGCAGGGAACGTCATGAATGCGGTAGGTTCTGATTATATATATATATATATATATATATATATATATATATATATATCGGTACACTGATGCATAGATTATTCCTGAAAAGCCCTTATAACCCTTCTTTACTTCTACTCTTTTAGGGAGGTTATGCAGGAAACGCAGTTGGATTTAAGTTGTCGTCATTGCTCCGGCTAGCAGACACAAAGGCAAACAAGCCTGGGATGAATCTCTTACATTTTGTAGCTCTGGTATGTTCTTATTCCCAAATATTATGTATGGCTGTTTGTTTTATTTAGTGAGGCAAACATGCAACAGTTGCACAGTTATAAAAAAAAATCTGTTAGGATTTATCAGATGAGGCCAAATAAAATATATAACAGCCTCTGCACTGCCACAGTTATGCCACATACATAATGCAAGCTGCTATCCTGGCTGGGGGCAAAATCTATGATCTTGGGAATCCTAGTCCACAGACATTAGAGACATCAAAACGCTCTGCCCCTGTTTCATAGCTATATCCTAAATTGTGTGTGTTAAGAACTTTTCACTCGGCTTCTAAATGAAAGGTTTGTTTCTTACCTTTTTACAAATGGCATCACAATAACAGCCGGATGTAGCGCATATTCATATATAACTTGTGTTTTTTGTAACTTTTGCAGGAAGCTCAGAAGAAAGACGCTACACTTCTAACATTTTCTGAGAAACTGGAGCATGTTAATGAAGCAGCCAGGTAAGATCTGGGAATGAGAGTTCTTTGTTCTGTGTCACTGATTGCTCTATGTACACTTGTTGGTAACACTGGAACATATTCGCTCATCTTGGCATGGACACAGATCCTCTTTATTGAGGGCATGAGACATGCTAGTTTTGTTTTACGAAATTTGATTCTGAAGGCACTATAGAAATAGAAAAAAAATACTCGCACAGTATTATGTAAATTCATTAATAAATATTTGATGAGCAGATTCTAGGACTATTCCCAATATCCTATAATTGTAAATACTTATTGCAGCTCCTATTCAATTTACTGCACTTTTGGTACCTTTTTCTGTACTACAAGAAAGCCAAGTACACCTGCAGGGAGCATATAAAGGGATAGTTTAATGTCCATGAAAGCGTTCTCATTCAAGTCCCTCAGGGTTGGGAGGAAATGCATGTGTGTGGGAATGCATGTGTGGGGTTTATGTGGGAATGTAGGAAAATCATGGGTTTCTTGCAGAAGTATAGCTATGTGCAGGTAGGGGCCAGTTTTCTAACATTAGAGACCCTACTGCCCTTTATCACACACCGAGGTAGGGATGTGCACAGGGACGGCTTTCCATGTAATACTAATGTGGAGCAGGAAGATGTGTGGTAGGCTGAATGGTTTATATCTGCTATCTAGTCTACCTGGTTTATCTGATGTAAAGAATCAAACCTTAATCAGCTCTTGGTCTCATCTTCGATTTAGGATAGCAATATGACGATCCCATTCATCTCTAATGTCTTTTACAGTACAGATCTCATTTTCTTTTTCATGATATCTCTGCCTCACCATTAAGTTTCGTTGTTCCTACGTTAGACCACACAGCAAAGGACATACATTGCAGGCCATCCCCTTCTTTTCTGTATTAAATTTCTGCACCTTCTCATCAGCACTTGTAGTTACTGTCTGTTATTGCTATTACCGTTTTAATTATATAGCGGCAACCATTTACAGTCTTTTTTTACATATTAAAGAGGTATGGTAAAACTAGAATTGACAGAATAAGAAAAACCAATGCATTAGGTAGAGATGCTTTATAATCAAATGTTTTGGACAAAACAGAGACCATCATTAATTTCAAAGTAAATGAGGGGCTTTGCAATGCAACTGTGTGGCATCCCCCAATATCAGTGCAAACAGAACAGGCAATTTATGCTGAGTGTTTATGTATGTGGATGACGGTCAGTTTTAACAATGTATTTGGACATGTAGAAGTCGGCGTGTGTGTACGCATGTAAGTGTGTGTGTATATATATATGTATATAAATATGTAGTTCAGTGTTTTCCATACGGATATTGTTAGCAAAGCAAATGGGTCTCATTATTCATCCCAAGCCTGAGCTTTTTTTTTTTTTACTCACATCTTTCCAATGCCCTGCTGTCATGTTATGAGCTGATGGCTCAGTGCCAGCCATTCACTGCCCCTTTAGCCTTTACCCTATTGCTTGCAATCATCACGGATAGCTAGCACAGCATGTTTCTCTGTACGCTCAGCTAATAGGACCCGGAACGTAAAGATTGTTCTTATTGTATAGAAGATCTTTTAGTCTTTCATATGTAAATGTTTTGTTCTGCATCTTGAAATGATCTCATGTTAAAACTTGGCACTAGCTTAATGTCTTTCATCTCTCTGATGCCTGGTTTATTTTTATTGGTTTCAATATTTTATTATATGTACGTAATCTTGGTTGTGCATAACACATCTAGCATCTGTGTGTGTATACGGTTCAAGCAGAGCTATTTTACCCTTATTCAGGTAAGGCATGGACTCACATCTGGCCGTTATCAGTGCAAATTGCTCAAGATTGTGAAAAATAGACTGAAAATATCAAAGGCTTCCAGGAATTCGGGAGTTATCGATGCACCATTAAATTGAAAATGGTTCTGAGATCAGTTTGTTATTCTAATTATTAGGATAGCAAAGGGGGTAGACATAGAACTTGCATTTTTTATAACTAGTATTAAAAAACAAGTTTTCAAAAATATTGTTGTTTTTTTTCATTTGAAAACAATTCTAGTTTTCAGATGTAATGCTTAGACAGCTGTAGGTTTATTTAGTAGAATACTTTTAAAACGAAGTTCTATAATGCCTAAAAACAAAAAGTTCCAATCCATTACCTAAATTTTACAACCCAGCCTATATCGGTGTTAAGCATTAAGTGCGCCATCACGTTTTTACCTGAATTTTCATTAGCAGCCGCAAGAATATAATGGTTATGGGCCTGACCTGTATTATTATAAACTGTAGAGGAAATGAAGCCTATAATGAGCTTTTAAAGCACTGGCCCCATTGCCGTTACTATGGAGGTTGTTCATAACCGGTTTCAGGCTTGAGAAAGAAGCCATGTTTAAACTCCATGAATGAAGCATTATGACATTAAAGGCTTTCCTGACAATAGACCCTGCTTCTTTCGCTCTTTACCCATGGCTAAAGCCTACAGAATAGTGCGAGAATGTAAGCTTCGTGTGTTAGGTGCATGGCCTTCCCACATTACTGCTCAGTGCTGTTTGCAGCTGTTACTAAGACAGAAAAGGACAAGGTCAAATGGCAGCTCTTTACACAAAAGCTCAGCTTGTACTCACACAGATCCAAGCTTTCTATAAAGTGAGGAGGTTGGAGCCGGCTCAGTGAAAAGCATCAGCACCTATTCTTTCCACACATCGGCCATTGTAACAGAGAGTTCTGTGTGCTTAACTTTGGTTAACTTGCACACTGAAGGAACCGTGATAAGCCAGGACTTTCAATGATGATAAACATTTTAGTTGTTGAACTGGGGGATTTACACTTTTAATTGAGAGACGTCCATCTGTACAAACTAAGATGTGGTTGGCCGGATGTGATGAGTATGTGCTAAGGAACAACTCGAGTGCTGTATGTTTCTCAACATGAGTAAAGGTATTGATTGCATGCATTGTAGTCGTGTAGAAGAAAGGAGGTAGCACCGCTTTGCTGTTTTTTCAGTGCAGGAAGCAGACACAGGCATTGTAATTTATGGAAACCATTATTTTTAGGGCTTTGGAAAGTTTGTGGTCAGTGTCTACTCTCACTGTTAATATATCACTTCTTTTGTCATGCAGAGGTCTTGGGTCAAAAAAAGATGAAAAAGGTTTAGGTTTTTTGTCTGGCTTCTGCATGTTCTGATAATGAAGTGCTGACGAAAAAAGAAAACATTATTTGGGGCAGACAGGAAATAATAAAGTCCCAGCAGACAGTTGGCTGGGTTATATTCATATTGCACACTGCAGACCATCTCATCTTGATTACAAATGGCATGCCATGTTGCTTTTTATTGACCTGTGCTGTGGTTTTTTTTGTGTTTTCTGTAAACATGCCATCATATTTGTCTATGTATTTGAATAGCATACAATAACACATTCTAAACAATTCTAGTGTTTTATTGTGTAGTGGATAAAGACGCTCACTGATCATATATAATGTATCTCTGGTGTTTAAAACAGTCCTGTTTCTACCTATGTGCCACCAAACCATGATTAAGGGTTACAGTAAAAAAAAAAATACATTTGGATAAATAGTAGTGGTTTAAAAATCCTGAAACTATGGGTCAAACCCTTAGAGTTCCCAGCACCGATGGTTTCCATTTCTGTTCGTTTTATAGCGCTGAAGTCACCTCTGTATCCATTAGTTTCCACTCCACTTATCACATGCTTGGGTTTACCAGGAAGGCTTGGCTGTGTTTGAGATGCAGGTGTTCTCATGTTGTATCCAAACATTGCTAAAGGAAGGTTTACCACAGGTGGTGTTTTGCATTTTATGCCCTTCTTTGATATGTATTCTTACATATATTTCAGGTTATCCATTGATAATATTGACGCAGAATTCCAGTCATTATTAACAAAGACAAAATCTCTAAAAGACCACCTTAAGAAAGACCAAGAACTCATGCAGCAAACGGAAGACTTTCTCCAGGTGTGTACTTTATTACTACTAAGGTTTAGTTTTCTATTCCAAGGTTGATAGGCCACCCAGCATTATAATGCATCATAACATCTCTAAAGGTAGATCAGTTTAAGTTAACAAAATGTATACATGGTTTAATCAGTTGATGATGTGAGGTTATGTAAGCATTCTGAACCTCGGAGGTCTCTTCTTCAGTGTTTTTGTTGTATGTAGACAAGCCTGTTTATTAAACTTGGCGGTCACTGTCCTGTGTTTGCTGAGGGTGTGTGCTTATTGTATTTTAGAATGCTGTGAAAGAGTTGAAGGAACTGGAGACATGGAGAGCTGAGCTACAGAAGCAGGGAACTGCCCTCATTGATTTCTTTTGTGAAGACAAAGAAACAATGAAGCTTGATGAATGCTTCCAGATATTTAGGGATTTCTGTGAAAAGTTTAACAAAGCTGTTAAGGTGAGATGAAGTTGATGTTCTCTATTAGCCCTACAGTAAAATAAATGACAAAAGTGTGTATGTTAGAGCACTTCACCCTTGATTGGGTTCTTCTATTGGATTCAGATATAGGGGACTGCCACCTTGATAACCATCAAATGTTAAGGGAGATTGATCAGACTTTTGCTTCTGTGAGTCAAGTTGTTATGTTATATACTAGTTTTTATGTCCTGTTTACCCATTGCCTAACGCTGCAAAATATGGTGGCGATACATACAAAAATAATTAATAATTTGCTACTCACTTTTTATGTTCTTCTATCCTGTCCTCTCTCTCACTCTTACTGGCCCTGGTATCCAGATTTGACTACATTATTATTATTTATTCATTTATAAAGCGTCATCATATTCCACAGCGCCATGCAATGGGTAAACAGGACATAAAAAATAGTACATACCTTTTATGTAGGTAGGTGAAAATTGTTAAGGTGACCCTGCTCAAACGAGCTTACAATCTAGGAAATAGATACGAGAAGCAGGAAAGCACATAGTATTTTCTCTGGTCTTTTTGGTTAGATATGGTTACATGGACATAACAAACATCTTGATGTGCTGATTTTTGTATGTTTTTTTCCACCTCATTCTAGGAAAACAGAGAACGAGAAATCCAAGACCTTCGACGGCAGAAGAGACTGAAAGAGCTGGAGCTAAAACGTCATTCTTGGGTTGGTGGAGAGAATGGAGGCTTTGGAAGAAGCAGCAGTGAAAATGATGTGGAACTTCTTATGAAGAATGGACTTGAAGACTTTATGCAAAGGCCACAAAGCCCCTTTAACAGGACCTCCAGTTCAAGACGTTCCCGTCTCTCTCTTGGTGTTACAGCAGACAGAGAACTCCAAATGTACTTGGAAGCGCCGCAAGATGAGCAGACAAACAAGTGTAACAGTTTACCCCGAGCTCGTACTCGCCAACCAAGACCAGTAATGGCTTGGATGGATTCTAAAGAGAAAAAAGAAAAGAGCCTAAATAGTTTTCATTTAAATAATAACGATAATGTGGAAACTCCTGCATTATTGATAAATTATTTGGAATATGAGAAAGAAGCCCCCTTTGCTGACACTAATAACAACAAATGCGAGGCAGAAGTTCAAAAACCTAGTCCTTTAAGTCCTTTAACAGTAACCGTGGAAGAGCATGGACTTATAAAAGGATTGCAACAATTTGATTTTCAGAGAAGCATAAATATGGAAAGTGAAGATGTAGGTGTTACAGACTTGGAAACTTCAGAAGACTTAAGCTTATGTTCACTTAGCTTTGCAGATGATGTTACAAAATCACCCAATAAGATTACCAAAGACAAACCAGGGAACCCTAAAGGGACCTCAGATGGAGGTAGTGGTATGACAGAGGCACCCTCAAATACTGCAAACACACCTCTATCAGAAACATGTGTTTCTGATCATGAATATCACAGACCACGATTTTTTGTTACAGATACTACTGACAACTCTTTAACTCTGGACTCCTCTGAAGGACAAGATTCCATTTGTGAAAAAGGAGAGACAAAAGATTTGCCTTCAGATGATAACCAACAGCCACTGGGTCAGAACAAAAAAAACAATTTTGATAAACATGATAAAACACAACATGTAAAAGGCAGCATTTCTAATACCACCAAACCGAAAGAACATTTTAGAAGAAGTAACTCTGTGAAAGAGAAAAGCAACAGCTCCTCAAAGGCAATTGATAGTCGTCCTAGTAACACTAGCCCAACAAAGCCTGTGCGTATGTTGAATGATTCTGAGCATGAGACCATGAGAAAAGTTGTCCCCATTTCTAAGTTCAGCAGACCTGGGAGTATCAAACGAGCTGATCTTAGAAGTTCTATGCGTGAAACAAGTGTAAATGAAATTAAGCAGACACACCGCCAGTCACTCAGAGCAAAAATCGATACCCTATCTAAAAGTGACCACTTGCCAAAAAATTCTCCTAAGAGCAGCACATCTTCAGAAGACCCTAAGCTACAGAGAGGAGGAAGTTTAGTTTCCAATGGATCCCACTTCCAAAGAGACCAACCTCAGCGCAAGAGTTCTGTGAAGAAGCCAGCAGCAAAGCCTGTTAGAAATATTTCTAGGCCAAAGCCTGATGATACTAAAATATGCCGTACAAATCCTAAAGACTCAAATAATCCAGAACCCAGTAAGACCTTACCAGCTACTAACCTCAAGACATCATCTTCTACACCAAGCTTTGCAAGGAACACTGTAGCATCTTCTTCTCGACGTACAAAACATGATCCACCTTCTTCCCCGTCAAAAACTTCTACAGCAATAACTAGGTCTGGCTCGCTTCGACAGTCCAAAGGAAAGTCTGAAACCCTTACCAGGGATGGGATCCCCAAGGAAAATGGCAGAATGAACACACCGAAGGGACATGTTAGCGTGAGAGGAAGGGCAGCTGAGGCAGTGGGTAACTGCACACAGGAATCTGCACAAAAAGACAAGAACATAGTTGAGAAATCCTCAATGAAACTTAAAGACACAGGCAAAGCAACTTTGGGAAAAATACTGAAACCTTTACTGAAATGAATGTTTTAGTTCGTGTGTTTGACAACCCCTCCTTGGGCGAATGTATGGTACATTCTCTTGATTATCCTCAACCTTCCTCTCTGTGTAGATTTTCCGTGACCTACAACCTGAGAGTACAACGTGAAGTACGTTGTGATTGCAAGTGGCCTTGTATAGAAATATAGCTTTTTGTTTTTCTTCTTGCAGCCACATGAAGGAATGTACGCTTTAATGTTATTACTGGTTGTAAAACTGTGATCATCAAAAACTCTTCATCTGCAGTCCTCCAAGACTGGAAAACTTCATTTCCCTAAATGATTTGGCTACAGGGGGGGAAAAAAAACCAATAAACCTTTCAGCCTCCCGAAGGTGCAAGTTAATCAGTGACATTGTATGGCTGGCTGCTTTCAACTAATAATGTAATCGGTCACCATGACATGAAAAGAAAAAGGACTCTGCTGGGTGGAGTCTTAAGGTAGCTGAATATGTATCTACAGCAAAAAGACTGGCACAGATGTTTCTCGCACAAGTTGACGCATTGTGTGAAGTGGATGACTCATTTTGTCAATGCGTTCACTTGCAGAGTTGTCTACTTTTTAGAATATTAAAGTGCCACCTATTTATAGTTAATATCAAATATGTTACTTTTCTGTGTTGCAAGTCTGAATTGTCAAGAGCACTTCAACCATTCCATGTTCCTTAGTGTGGTTGTCCTTCCTGTTGTTCATATGTGGATTTTGCTGCTAGACATCTTTTGTATAAGCTTTGATTGAAAGACATCTATATAGAACTCATTACCCATCACCTAATTGGTTTTTGAGTGTTACCAACTGCTTGTGAATACTAATCATGTTCTGTAACTAAATTTCCACTTCACATGTTCTCCAGCAGTTCAAAGACTTCATTGAGAAATGAATGCATTATAACCCCTGCACAATAAGACAGCATACCCTTTAAAAACAGAGCATTACGATGTGATAACCACAAAATGTTTACATGTACTTTGTAGATCTTATTAAGCTTCAGTGGGATTTTGCATCTTTAGACTGTCTACAAATATTTTTTTTTATTATTTTTTTTTACAGATAATTAAAATAAATATCCGAAAACCATTAGCTTTTTGAGGTGAGGTGGCGGGTGGGCTGAATGGAAGAATTATTTATAAATGCTCATAACTGGAAAAATTCTGTTAACATTATGTGTTTGAAATAATCCTTTTGGGCTTTCATGTCTAATCTAAAAGTGGAAAATATTTTTGGATGTCAGTCTTTTACCCATGAATTACATGCCATAGAAAACACATTCAACTGATTCACCTGTATCCATTTGCCAAATCCGTGGCCGAAAATAGCCTCATTGAAAAGTAACTGACAAAGCCGCGTTATTGTATTTGAAAATCAACTGGATCGGGTGTATAGAGATAACACATTTCTTTGGGAATTGATATAAAAAGTAAATTGCCATGACGCATTGTACAAAGAATGATGGACAATTCTAAACGAAACATTGTTTGTACATGAGAACATTTCCATTTTACACCCAGAGGGGGAAAAACCCATCTTCGCATAGATGGGCATGCCAAGCATTGCCATGTACCAATGTTTTACATGGCACTGAATCACGTTTAACCCTTTTGAGTGTTAAGAGCAGCATTTGTACGTGTTCTACAATGCAAACTGACTTCTTTATGCAATGGGTAGACAAATCAGTTGATGGCCAAATTCAAGCTCTTTATGTGCAACTAAAATATACCCAAAACTTCTCATTTTAGATTTTTGTTCTAGATGCTAACCAGACCTATATATATTAAACTTATTCCTCAGGATACACTTGTATCAATGACAGAAGTGCTGATCCTGTTCCCACCCACCAGGTATTTGGGTACGAATATCCTGAGGACCTTTGTGTTTGGCATTTAATGATCTGCCTTAGAACCCTAGAACATAATTTATTAAAATTAGATTTTTGCCAACAATTGTGATAATTTCAGCATCATTTGCTACTATAAGCATTACAGTATTTGCTTAGCACACGTGTGTGTGATTGGCCTGCGGTGCACATTACAACTCAGCGAGTACAGAAGGTAATGGTTAAAAAAAAAAAAAAGTCCTACTCAGGAATAAAATATATCAAGCTGTTTGTACCTCTTGATCTGTCAGTGTAAGCCTTTCATTTTATAACATGTTTCGTAATTTTCAAAACTGAAAGATTGAAGAAATATAATTTAAACCTGTAAATTTTGTAAAGAAGGTACAGTGTACATAAGAGATGTATTTAATGGATCATTTACATATTTCAGAATAACATGTAGTTTGCTAATAAATTTCCAGGTTGCTGGCATCAACTTTTATCTCTTTATTTAAAGTGACTTATTTTTGTTCCGGTCAACTGGTTGCTTGATGAGGCTAAACATAAATAGTTTATTTTGGGTTCAAGTAATCGTTATAGGTTTTTATATATACTTTGCACGTTGTCATCCCCCCCCCCCGAGATATGCTGCCACTGTCCTCCTCCCCCCCGAGATATGCTGCCACTGTCCTCCCCCCCCCCCCCCGAGATATGCTGCCACTCTGCCCCCCCGACTTACCAGAGCAGACTCCCGGGTGTCTTGCGGGGCCGGCGGGGGACATCTACGCCATACGCGTATACAACTTCCGGTGCCGGCACTCAGCGGATGTGCCGGCACCGGAAGTTGTATACGCGTATTGCGTAGATGTCTCCCGCCGGCCCCGCAAGACACCCGGGAGTCTGCTCTGGTAAGTCTTTGGGGCAGAGGTAAAACACATCGTGCGGACGGTCACCGGCTGCGGCGATGCGGGTAAACAACCTCCGCAGCTGGTCACCGTCCGCACGATGCGCTTAGACAACCTCCCGTGCCGGCACCCCCCCGTGGAAAGTACTGGCAGGGGAGGCTGTCTGAGCGTATCAGAGAGTAGGATACTGGTCCCCTGCACCGCTGCGGGGGATCTGTATCCTAACCCTGCTGCCTGCCCGGCGCCCGGGACTGCATGTTCCGGGCGTCAGGCGCTAGACCCCAGATATAGGCCGCACCCCCACTTTAAAGACTTAAAGTGGGGGGAAAAAAGTGCGGCCTATATTCGAGCCAATACGGTAAATATATATATATATATATATATATATATATCTCTCACGCTCGTCTCAGAAACTGATATCCACCATCCTTTAGATATTAACATGCAATTAATAGTATTAACATGCAATTAGTTCATGTGTCATGTGTTAATGATTTGGGAGGACTGACAACATTAAACATGAGGACAGGTCCATGCAAGTAGCTCTGTAATAATAAAAAATACAAATACTAAAACAGATATAGCAGACAACACATTCTCTGTGTACTATACAGTTCTGTCCAAAATACATTTATAGAAAACCTATAAATGCACACAAAAAGGATCAAGTCAGGATGTAAGTGCTACTTAAAGACCCCCTTTTGACTACTCTAGACCCCCTGGTGGTTGTTCATAGAATTAGAAGACACACAAAATAGCTTCGGGCAGCGAGGCACATATCTTATAACAAAACAACCCAGTTAGCAATTGGCAGCCCTCCTCGGACTGTGGCATGCAGAGCTCCTAAGTTTTATATACATTGTTGTGTATATAATTTGTTCTTTAGGTAACCCCCCCCCCCCCCACACGCCTGAATTCATAGAACATGCAGTGTGCACACAAAGCATTAAACACATTTTGCATTATAAAAGAAAATTCACAGCTTCTTATATTTTAGGTAATGGTAGTTAATGCTATTCACTCTGACCGGTAACTGTGTTTCAGACTGAACTGTGCGGTGACTTATTAATGGTTGCGTTTAATTAGCTTTTTAGCCTGCATTAGGTTACAGACAACACAAACCATAAATTATACAATCACAGTATGGTAAGTGTGCCTTTAAAAAAAAAAATGCACTAAACAGAGTTGATATTGTCCACAGTTGTAGCTGAAATTGGAGCTTTCAGATATGGGCCTTCATTATCCCTGGGCGCACTTTATTATTTTTTTTTTTCCCTGTTAACTTTCAGGTTTTTGTAAAACTTACTTTGTCTTCTGTCCGATTCCTGCTGTCTGTCTGCTCCAATTTATCTTAGAGCTGAACACAAATAGAACAATATGGAGAAAAAAACTTTGATAACACTTTACACATGTCCCTGCTGATGGTGTCCTCATTCATACTGCTTGAAGTCTGGGCATTATCAGTTCCCATTGCATTCATCCAGGGGCGTACCTAGAGTATATGGCACCCGGGGCGGATCCTGTAAGTGGCACCCCCCCCCAAATGTAAACACATCTACAAAATTATGTTGGCAAGAATATTTATTGCACCAATTTGTAAACTGTATGTCAACTGTAAACAACAAGAAAAAATAAATGAATAACTTATAAGTAAAATAAACATGTTTAAATAACATTTACTGAACATATAATAGTGCTTTCTTTAATAACCCTCCAAAAAAAACAGCGTCCACATTGCCCACTTAGAACCTGACCAGCACCCAAATTACACACACGTAGGACGTGCCATCTTTGCCCCCAAACAGCCCAGCATGAGTCAGCATTGTTCCCAAACAGCCGAGTGTACGCCATCTTTGTCCCATAAACACGCCACCTGTGCCATCTTTGTCCCATAAACACCCTGCCTGTGCCATTTTTGTCCCATAAACACCCTGCTTATACCATCTTTGCCTTTTTGACAAATCAACTATACACCTATGATTAACACAAACACTTTTACAGTCACTCACTAATTCACTTTCATTCACACAATCATTTATTCTTTCACACAAATTTACACATTCATTGATGCATTCTCACAAATTCATTAATTCTCTCACTCATTCACACAATTCATCCACACATTAATCCATTAATTTTCGCTCTCTCATTCTGACTCTTTATTTCAATATTCTTGCTACCCTCCTTTCTCCCTTCTCACTCCCTTCTCCCTATCTACACCCTATCCCCCCGTCTCACTCCCTTCTCCCTATCTACCCCCTCCTAACTATCTACCCTCTCCCCCCTTTGAAGTTCACTTACCTTTCAGGAGTCCTGCGGTGAGGGTGCAAGGCCTCTGTCTCCCAGCTCTGCCACTGTATGGAACAGCATAGAGTGATGGGAGTTATGATGTACTTTAGAGCATAACTATATAATGAAAAAGACATTGGAAATGGTACAGCATAACACCCATCACTCTCACACATTTACCAATCCACACTTACCATTCCACAGATTCCACACATACCAATCCACAGATTCCACATTTACCAATCCACAGATTCCACACATACCAATCCACTCTCACTGTCACTCTCACTGAATGATTTCCTACCTTTCCTCTTTTCTTCTTACAACAGTCAGCTCCTTTTCTTCCTCTTCGCTCCTCTTCTGTCTTCTTCCGGGTCAGAGGGCACGGACGGCGGTGGGCGCGGCTTCAGTGTTGTGCGCCGGGATCTGATAACAAACCCCAGCGCACAGCAGCAGTTGCCGCGCGGATCGCGAGGGAGTGGTATTGGAGGTCTTTAACAGACCTCCGGCTCCCTTGTGTGATTTTAAGCTGGTAGAACCGCTCCCTCTCCCTTGCGAGCCTGCTCCTCCAGCGGCAGACATTACTGTCCGTCTCTGGAGGGGTGCCGGGTGCCGGCAAGTTGGCACCCCCCTGATGAGCGGCACCCGGTGCGGACCGCCCCCCGCTAGGTACGCTACTGCATTCATCATTTTATATCAAAAGCAAATTGAGCCTAATTAACATGGGTTTATCTGACAATTGGCTTAAAGGGGATCCTTTGCCTTTAATATTTTAGCAGAGCTAAAATATTTTATTTAAGCTAGATTTTACAAGATATTTCAATTCAAAAGCAAATGTTCCCTGCCTGTTTGGTATTAAATAAAAATGAAATGTAAAAAAAAAATTACACAGTTACACTACTGGTTAGAATAAAACTGCGCATACAGCTGGAAATGACTAAATGCAGTGATGCTCAAACAGTTAACATTACAGTCTCTTTCTGACCTGTAGTCCTTTTAAGCCTTGGCAGCTGCAAGGTTGTCTTTTTAATTTGTCACTGGCCATGATAGCTTAGGTTGATAGAATCATCTGAAATCCAAATGCAGTATCATAGCGTGAAGTAAACGCCTATGTTGCCATTATATTACATTTTTAGGAGACTTTTCAGGTTCTGCTGAATTAAATTCAAAATATACAAAAATTGCTAAACCTCATGATGTGGGCTGCGGTGGCTGATGCATTTCAAGGCAACTCAAACATGTGCCAAGGGCTTCATGTTTTAGGGGGGGGGGTCACAGAAGGCAGTGGCTCTCAAAAAGCATCACTCAGTTTGACTTTGCTCTCTTTCTATCGAGTTTTCATGTCTTGCTCAGTTTACATCTTTTGCTCATTTTACCTTTTGTAATGTGTGCTTGACTGAAAGATTGGTCTTCACAATATGTTGTTCCTGAATGGACATCTCCAGTATCAGTATATGGGACTGTCGTTGTGTCATTGTGCATATCAAGAGTTTTTAGAACAATTTCTATAAGAAATTACATAATACCTTGGAGGAGCATACATGGACTGTTATGTGTGTGCTGTTTGGTTTCTATAGTATCACATGTATGCTGTTGGACAGAGGTCAGTTGACTCAGAGCTGAGCAACAAAGAGCGTTAGGGACAATGTTAAGATAGAGAAGAAAGGAACGAAAAGAAATGTGACTTCCATAGGGTAAATACGGGGTGAGATAAGGTGGGAAAAATAGGATAAGGAATGAGGCACAAGCTGAGGCCAGAAGGACAGAGTGCTTGTGAGATCAAAGAACTTAAAAAGTAAGCTAGGGCACACTTACAAAGAGTGTGACGTACTTTTCATAATGTTTGTTTGATTTGTAGGTTAAATCTTGTAATGTCTTACTATCTCTACTTTTCTATTAGTTTGGTTACCCAAAATATTTACAATTTTCATACATTACCTTTAAATCAGAAATGATGGAATTAAGGATTAGTAGTTGGAGCTGTCAAAATGACACTATGATTTCCCATTTTTCTTGGCTATAAACTAATATAAATCTAATGGAACAGTTTTTCTCTGACTTTGAGTTTGCCTTTTTATTTCGTTTTGCTGTTTGTCTCACTATACATCTATAGATGGGGACCCAGCAATGGCCCTAAGCCCACATCTCACATGATAAGGATCATTATGTGTGAAGGAGTGAAAGGCAGGTGAAAGTCCTTAAGTACCAATATTGGCCTGCTGGCTGTCTCTGCCTGCATTCAGCTTGATGGGCTGAGCCTGGAGTCTGTCTCGGCCCTAGAATTTGTCCCATGTTTCTTCACGTTCCGTAGGACAGAGCTGGGTGTACTAGGGAATACAAAATGTGTAATTGAATAAGGATTTGTAATTTCATCCCAACCCCCCCCAACACATATATGTAAGGTTTCAACCAATATATCATGGGAGTACAGTCTGGACAGATGAAAGAAAGCAGATTGTGATTGGTGGACAGTAGACTGTGACCTGGCTGTCGCTTCTGTAGTCCTCAATTAGAAACCATGAACCCATGGCTGCTGTAACCATGGATACAGTTTAATGAGGGGGAAAGAAAATAGTAAATTTTCCCTGTTTGATTCAAAATAGAAAAAACGTATTTCACAAAGAGAGATGATAGATGAGAGCTTGTATTTCCAATTTAGAATCACAGCCTGGTTATACAATTAATTAAAAATGATAACTTCTTTAACTAGCTACCCTGCCAGCTGCCCCATCAAATGCTTTCCCAGGGCTAAGTAAACCTTGTTAACTTTTGTTTTTGCCCTTTTCACAGCCTTCTATTACTATAGTATCTGGAAAAAATGCCTTGTGTTCGCACAAAAAGTGTGAAAAGGTCCTTGTTTTTAGTTTTTTTTTTAATGGAACTGAAATCCAGTACTACATACCAGTGGTAACTAGTGTATATATTTGTATGCATTTAGCCCGGGGAATATAATTATAAATAATGCATTCAGAAAGAACAAACATCAGGGTAAACTTAAATAAATCATGCCCTTAAGCCAGACTTGTCAGATAAAGAAAATATTACATTAATCAACAATGCATACAATCTGTGTGCCAAATATGTTTCCTGTTTGAAAAGGCCTCCTCTCCTTTTAATTTTTCCCCATTTATTCAACAGTAGACAGAGCGATCTTTAGTAATCCTCTCTGCTCAGTGGAAACGCCATCATCCTACTCGGCTGCGATTTAACCAATAGGCAAAATGGGCATTTAACCAGGTCCATCAATTAGGTCCATTACAGTCATGCCAATACCGCAAATGTTACCAAAGCACTAACATACATTCAAAGTAACACAATGAGACATATACTAACACACCCAAAAGACACATGTTCATACACTAACATAGCTAAAGCCTTATGTTCACACACTAAAATACCCCCACCCCCACATCCACTCACAAACCCAGACACATACACACTAACATACCCAGACAGATATTTTCCATTACATACCTAGATACTCATGTTTATATACACACACACACACACACACTTTTGTCTAGGTGTTGAGAATTACCTCTTTATCCCTACTCCCATAGCATGCCTCAGTCTACAATGGGGAAGGGCATATGACAACTTGCCCCCTCCCTGGATCTACCAATGTGCTCAGTGCCAGCCTATAATGTTATAGGCTGGCGCCGGCAGAATCACAAGGGGTCAGTGAGACTGAGGTCCTTTTTATTTAGGGCTGGTTGGACCGAGAAACATGTTCTCCCCAATCGGGCCTACTGTGGTCCAGTCCACCAGTCAGATGAAGGCGACCACACGTAGATCTCCGCTCTAGGCTGGGGCCTACCTTTCCTATAGGTAGTGCCGGCCCTGCTTATGAGAAGCAGAAGCTGTGTCCTTATCTAGTCGGTGTTAGGTGAAGCAGTGTGACATTTTCTATTGGTGTCTTCACATGACTCTGGCATCGTCTCTCTCCCAGCCGACCATGGACTTAATGGAGTGGTGGCATCCTCTGACATCGGACATCCTGTGTGTGTGAAGCTGTGTGTTGCTGAAAATAAGTATTGCTACATCATTGTTGCAGTGTTCTGAGCTCCGAGAGGCTTTCAGGTCTGGGGAGCAGAGCCAAATGATAATAGGTAGGTGGGTATTCATGTTACATATCCAGGTAAGTTAAATTAGATTGAAAATGAAAACGGGGTTTAGTATGTAGTATTTACATACTTAATGCTTTATTAAAAAAAATAACTTTGGGTAGGGTAGTGGTATTCTCCATTTTAAGGGGTATATTAATAAACTCAGGTGTTTGGAAGAATGGTCACTATTGCAACTGACCTCATTACGCATTTGCTGAAAGGCAGAGTTGGTATAACACACAGGTAAATCAGTGAGTTGATTACCAGGAACTTTCTACACATTAAGTATACATTTCTACAGGGTCAGACTTGATTCTTCTTGCTGAAGAAACTTATTGTAATGCATAATAAAAACAGGATCTGATTTATCAGTTATAGGTTTTTGTATATCACAACATTTTGTCCATTACTCTTTAAAAGACATTTTTAAAAATGTTTTGACTTTTTTATGATTAAAATGTTCAGGCTAATTTTAGAAAATAGTAGAAAAAAAACTGTGCTCCATTATCCATTAAAATACAGGAGTGGCTATGTTGTCTTTTCCCATTAATGTCCTGTACAGTTGATGCGCGAAGGGCATTAAAGTGGCCTGCACAAACATGATTACTGTGGGTGTGTTTGGTGGAATGGCAGGGAATATTCCAATTAGTGGCAGTACCACTCCCTGTGCTCTTCAGGTGTTTGGCTGAACATGTACAAAAAAAAAAAACCTGCCAACAGAAGCATCCAAACGTGATTCCACTGTGGAATATATTATTAGAATGTCAAAGAAACCTTTTATTTAAGTTAAAATTTTATTTTGAACAAAGCTAATGCATTTTTTGTTATTTTCATATTATTCCATATTTTTTATTGAATTCTTATAAAATAGGAAAACAGACAGCACATCTGTTGTGGCTCCTCATATATACATGCCACACATATCAAACACATACAAGAACGTATGTACCCAACATAACCAGTGTCGCTTCGAAAACAAATAAGCAGTCTAAAGTAGAAGGCAGATGCTCTTTGTGAGCATCATGGTCTCATACCAAGGAACTTTCCTGAACTTCTCAAGGCGTATCGTTATTCATGTGTTAAGTGAGGAAATTACACTTCACCATATATTGCCCCAGATATTATAGCAACAAATGGAATGGGCCCACTCACTGGCATTCTGTTTAACTTATCTGGGTAGGTTATCTGGAGGTCTTCAGAAGAAGAAGTGGCTTCATGAAAGGGCTAGCCACAGACCTCATTTAAAGGGTAGGGAGAGGGTTTGGCCTGAGTGGCTGTTACTAAACGCTACATTATTGCTTGGAGAGAGAAGAAACTGATCTGGGATTCTGGAAAGCAGGGGCTTATCTAAAGAGTTCCCAGTTAAGATGATTGGAACATTCTGCTGGTTTCTGTGGTGATTAGATTTTTCTTTAAATATTGCACCACAATCAGGACCAGCACTATCTATAGGCAAGGTAGGCGTTGGCCTGGAGCACAAATTTCTGTGCGGGCACCACCTCTGTGGCAGACTGGACTCCGCTCCGCTAGAGAAGGAGAAGCATGAGGCATCTGTCTGACTGCTCCCTCACGGTGCCAGCAATTGATGCTGAATGCCGGACTATGACGTCAAATCCCAGCGGTCTTCAGTGAGGACACGCACCAATGAGAAAGAGCAAAAGAATCTAGAGAGAAAGAAGGGCACAGATAAAGAGAAAGGGGAGAGATAATGAGTAAGAGGAGGAGAGAGTAACAAAGGGGAAAGATTAAGGGAAAGAAGAGAAATAGAGAAAGAAGAGAGGTAAATAAAAAAGGGAGAGATGGGGTAATGAGCGATAATAAGAAAGGGTGAAATAAGAGGATACAGAGGGGAGATAATGAGAAGGCAGATCAAAGAGAAAAGGGAGAAGAGATTAAGAAAAAAGAGACAATGAAATGACTAAAAGGGAGAAATAACGAGAAAGTGTTTGTATGTTGGGACAAGGATGTCTAACTGCATCCAAGTGTGAAGATCCAAGGGCAAGTATAAGACTCAATGGTTATGTGTAGGGGCAAGTGTGTGTGTGTGTATATGGGCAGACGTTTGTAAGGGTAGACTATAGAGCAGGGGTGGGCAATTAATTTTCCCATGGGGCCACATGAGAAATTGGAATGGTTTTAGAGGGCCAGACCTCTACAAACTACAAACTCCGAAGCCTTGTCCATTTTGTTAACTTATGTGCTGTTTAATAAAGTTATTCAAGCCTACGTCATTGGTAGAGGTGCTTGAATAAGTAAGGCCTGAATAACTATTAGCACAGCACAGAAGTGAACAAAATGAACAAGGCTTCGGAGTGCATACCGTATTTTTCGCTCTATAAGACGCACCTGCTGATAAGACGCACCTAGATTTTAGAGGAGAAAAAAAAGGAAAAAATATTTTGAGCTAAAAAATGGGCTAAAATATTTATTACAATAACTGAATAAGCTATGAACACAGTAAGACACACACAGACACAGTAAGACACACACAGACACAGTGAGACACACACAGACACAGTAAGACACACACAGACACAGTGAGACACACACAGACACAGTAAGACACACACAGACACAGTAAGACACACACAGACACAGTAAGACACACACAGACACAGTGAGACACACACAGACACAGTAAGACACACACAGACACAGTGAGACACACACAGACACAGTGAGACACACACAGACACAGTGAGACACACACAGACACAGTAAGATACACACAAACACAGTAAGACACACACACACAGTAAGACCTCCCTCCCTAACCCCCCTTCTCAGTATCTCCCCTCTAACTCCCTAACCCCCCCTTCTCAGGATCTCCCCCCCCGCCCCGGTCACTTACCTTAAACTCCTGTGTTGGAAGCGTGAGGCGTTTGTCTCGGGTGCCGGCGCTTCACTGCTGATCGCCGGCGTCTGACGTCATATGCCGGCGCCCAGCGTAAAGCGCCGGCACCCGAGACAAACGCTTCCAACACAGGAGTTTAAGGTAAGTGACCGGGGCGGGGGGGGACACCGGACTCATTGGTGAGTCACCAGGACACTCTTTGCGGGCCGGTCCGAGCTATTCAGCGGGCCGGATGTGGCCCGCGGGCCGTGCTTTGCCCAGGTCTGCTATAGAGTATATTGTGTGTATTCTGTAATTCTATCCATTACTAAATGGAATTAAATGAATAAAGGGTTAGCCTGAGCCTGTAAGTGCAATATGGGTGTTGGGTAAATCTTGTGGATGCAATATGGGCCACCGGTTGTTGCGTCCTGAATTTTTAAATCTATAAGTTCTGCAGCTCCTCTATTTGTAATGAAGGAGGACTGGAGACTAAGGAGCCATCAACGCAGGAAGGACAAGTCATGTGTGTGATCCGCTCATGTGACTCCAAGAGTGGGATACCAAAGTTTGCCTAAAGTGGCAAGAATCCAGCTCTGACCAGAATCACTTTTAACATATCACCCCTACATAAATTGTGGCTACTATTGCCCAAATTCTGCTCTTCCCTTATGATTTTTTTTAAATTTAAGAACTTGTGCATTTGTGAAAGATATCAACTTGCGTCCCTCGACCAGAAAGTAGGGTTATTGTAAATTTTAGGTTCTCAACCATGTTTGTAATACTTTACAGTACATTGAAATGACAGAGACTGACAGTATTTGCCAGTGAATTAAACATTTCCTGAGAAATTGAAAAACACTTTTGCATTAAATTTCATGACTAAACAAATGCTAAGTCTGCCATGTTTATGCCAATCATTTTTCAAGAATTCAGCATTAGGTCTCTGAAAGCTCTACAAGCAGATAAATGATTGTGCTTATGCTTTCAGGGATTTGAGATTGCAGAAAAATACTTTTCACTTGCAGTCTCTAATATCTCACTTTAATTGTGCTGGACCAAAAAGGAGAATTGTGTTTTCCAACTCATGCATAACAATATAATCATTAGTTCTTGGAAGTATGTCCAAAATAACAAAAGAATATGCAATTCTCCATAGAGCAATAATCATTGCTTTAGCTTGTGTATGCAGATGAAAACAAAACTGGCTATTTATCAAATTCATTATTTGGTCTAAAGGTGCAAGCTTCTAAGTAATTGTAATAGTTTATTCCTCATAGTAATTCTTCAACACCGTCAACCTGCCAAGATTTTAGTGGCTTAGTGGACAACTATTTTTATTTGTGTACCCTTCACGACAATGGCTTTGGTTTTAACATTTGGGGAAATATAGGTTTTCATACCTAGTTCTCCTTATTTTAATAAAAGAATCCAGAAGGGAAAGAGCTGTGTGGATCCTTTACTGCATGGAGTGGGTTTAGAAGGAAGGCATCCTTTTGTTTACACCCCAAGTGGGCACCCTGAGCTCTTTATTTAGAGCCTGTTCATGGCTCTATCTCATGGATAAAAGAGAGGTCTAAACCACATTATATCCAAGTTTGTTGGGTTGTTTGAGGCCCCATTTGGGAGATCAGCATTTTTCAATTTGGAATTTTGACACCTGGTCATCCTGCCCCCCATGTCCTATTTGGGGCATCTTTAAAGCTGGCCAATTTACCCAATCAAACCGTATATTTTTGAGAACTAGACACTCCAGAGTATTTAAAATCTTAGTATTTTTATTCTTTCCCAGGACTAATTCTACCAGCCTTTTTTTATATCAAGGCATTTCAGCAACACCATTTGAGCTTAGGAGGCGATCATTGATCACCTTCTAAGCTCTTTTAAAGCAGATGGCCACCGCCATATTGTAAATGGCGCAATGGCCACCGCCATATTGTAAATGGCGCAAGTTGGCGCTCTGCGGAGCGATCAGACGGGGCCCCTGCAGCAGTTTTTCAGTGTTGCTAAATGCCTCGATATGAAGGCATTACAGGCACGTCAATTGTCGTTAAGGGGATGCTGCTCTGTGACATGCACGTCAACAAGGGGTTTAAGAGCAGTTTTGTAGCATTATTTTCCAAGTAATCTTATCACACTAGTAACCAATGGTAATGCTACAAATCAACCAGAATATTCCTTTTAATAAGTCAGAGGATGGACCTTGGTCAGAGGGGTAACTAGGGATAAACTAGGACAGAGAACATATATTGAATTTGGTTAAACCTCCTGAGTTCTGTGACAGCCAATCTAAAAAGAGAAGACCGTTGAAAAACAATATGCACCAAGAGATCACCAACCAATCTCATGGGCATGTGGTGCAGTTGGGGTCTGGGTCAAAAAAGGCACCAAGGTACAAAGCGCCGATGCAAGTTTGACATTGCAAAGTTGGGAGACAAACCAGCAACTAGAGGAGAGCTCCTGACATATTTTGGACCATTCTATTGGTTACTATGACTATGATAGGGTAGGATATGTAGAATAAAAAATATAGACATATCTGGGGATAAAAAAAATGTAAAATGTAATGAATACCTCTATGAATATATAAATTCATGATTGTGAAACGTACATATTACGTAATGAGAAGTGAAACCACTGCACGCTCTAATTATATCTATGTCACAAGTGTACGTTTTACAACCTGTGCTCTATCATAAACCTGAGCTATAGGGAGATAAGCTCTCTCCACGAATGTGGAGATACACATCATAATATTTCTACTCCACAGCTCGGTGCTGAACTGATGTTTGTTTAACTATCATGCAGAACATCACTTCTGCAATCTCTGTCATTTACAATGTGTTGAAAGAGAACGTCTGCCTTCTCTGCCTTCTCAGTGTTATAATGTATAGGTTCCTGCATGGCTGGACTGGGAAAAAAAAACGTCCCAGGCACTCCAAAGCCAGCGACTGCGAAATGATGTACATACATCCACAAGCTTGGCACGCAAGGTTGCACTTGCACTCTTACAGAGGGCCACATCTTATTTAATGCACAGCCTGTACTCATTCTGGGAAGGCTTTCATCAGTGGTCTCTAAAGTTATTAGTGTTTTAAAGTACAAATAAATGACTGTGTTAATTTCATTTTAGATGTTACTAAACAAGTGCATATGAGTAAAAAGTTATTCTAGATCGATATAATGTTAAAATCCAGAATAATCTGATAAAGAAATCAATGCAAATTAGCAGACCTTCATTCTTCTCTATGCTGATGTAACAAAGGTTTTAGTGTTTTTTTCTAATTACATTTTACATATCAAATCATGTAAAGCAAATTGATATGAATTTTACTACAAGCATTACTATGTATTTTTATGATGATGATTCATAATCTTTTCCGTTCCACTTGATAAAATGATTTTAATATTGGGGGACCGTAAAACAAAAGCGTGGATTATAATATAAGGGAATAAATGTTTGCAACAGATGGTAGATGAGTCATCTATGTCTCTGGGCAAAGTACATTGGTGATTACTTAAGACAATCACAAATAAAGTGATCTAAATGCTGTTACAACATTATTTCCATTCATGACGGGAAACTTACATAAAGATTAACAGATACAATGTAGGTGCGGTAAGCTTCTGAGTTGAATCATAAACAAATAATTTCCATTTTTATACTCAGTTGCTACCTATTATACCACCTTATTTTAATCAAAAGTAAATAATATCACCATCTCTGTCATACAAGAAAGTCGAGGAAGTGAATATCCTAAATGGTGCCAAAATGAGACTCGGATTATTCACTGATGACGATATCATGTAAATTATTGCATAGCCTCTTAGCATTTGCTTTGCTGCCCCTGATGTTTGATTTTTTAACAAATACCTGGTGGCCAACAGTATCGGATACTGAAAGTATACTGTCACTGTGCACTTCCAGCCAGTGGCCATACAAATGTAACTCATCGGCTGCTGGCCTTAAAGTGCCACGGCTGCTTAGTCATCCTCAGGCCAGCCTGGTTAGAAATCTAGGGCCTGGCTACTCCCTTATGACTTGCAAAGTAAACCAGGGGAATCAGCTGAATACACGCACATACTCAAGCAAATATGAATGCATACATATGCATAAAGAATGCAACAGCACTCAATCCGTGTTCCCCTGTTGTATACGACTACAGCATATGATAGCGTAAGGTTAATGTCTACAGAGCGGTTGAAGGTTTTATTATAATTTCCATTATACTATACAGAAGAGAAAGAATGTCTCTCTAAAGCAGACCTAGTAGACTTCATACCTAGTAGACTTCATGTTGTGAACTTGTTTATATGACCTAAAGTAGCTCAAATGTATTCAAAATAACTGTTAGTTTTTCAAAGTTTTATTACCAACCCTATCTTTCTGAATTCAGCAATCATTCTAATTGACATATTAATATGAAAGCCAACAAATGTAATTACGAAATCAAAATTCCAGCTATTAATTGACTTAAATTTGTCAAAAAACAAAATGCAAGATATCACAGAGCATGTTTTTTGTTCTCTAGAATGTAAAGTATACTACATAATAAAAATAATAATAACAATAATCAAATAATAACTCTTGTTACTAGGACACCAGACTTACTTACTTCCCCACAGAATAAATAATGTACCGTTTCCCCATATACAAATGGGCATGGCTGCAAAGAGATAAGATGGAACTTTATCAGCTTTATTGATGGAAATACAACCCTTAATGTGTGCAAGAATATGAATCCTTTGGATGCAATCCCAGGAAACCCCATACAACAAACCCAAACGTGAATATGGATATTAAATCCTCATGAAATATGGTTTTTTTTCAGTTTTACTTAACTTTCTGTGTAAGTGCCTTTTTTGGTTATGGAAGGATGCATATAAAAGTAACCATTGAGTATTTTAGTATGCTTTCTTCTATTGTGGGAGTATCAGAAATATTAAACTGTTGCTTTAAAACATAGCACTTCATACAGTTTCTTTACAATGGCTGACATTCATTTTTTACCATAACAATGACTGTCACTTACATTTTTACGCTATGATCTGAGCAATATGTTTTTAGTACCTATGGAAAGTTCATTCATAACATTGTTTGGTAGAAACATGTCACCGCTTGGTATGGCTCCGTTACATAATTTCATTTTAATCAGTTACCAATTGCTGGTTGAGCTCAGCCGCTGATGTCTTTGTCACATGTGTACTGTATGTTCTTTGATTAGAAGCTTACAGACAAAGGTTACTATAAATGTAAGTGATTATGCTGTGATATTGGCGTCACTCATGTAATGCACTTACACAAGTAGCATGGCATAATAGTAGATAACTTGACAAATTGCCCAAAAACAAATATACTAAACTAATAGGTCAAGCTTGTTCTGTAAGCTAAGAATAGGTATATGCCAAGTTGTCAGCTACAGGAATATAACCAAATAATGGAGGACATTTTTTAAATAATCAATGGTACAGAACCATCTATTTTAAAGAGAAATTGCGTGCTTATTTCTTTTTACATTTTCTTCCATGATACACTATTATGAGGACAAAATGTTCACTTGCTGCCTAATATATCCCACCCACTGACAGGTGACATGATAACAAGATTATCAGTGTTATTCCCTTCACCTACATACACACCCATTCTTACACCATACACTTATAATGTACATGAGTAAATACATACATACACAGACAGCCGCTTAACCACCATACACTTACACATGCAGTACATACATACACACAGCCACCCACTCTAACACCATACATTTATACAAACATACATATACACAATGTCCCAATACAGATTGTTAGGGATATTAATGAGACATCCCTAACAAGATCCTTGAGGTGCCCAGCTAGTAACAAGTCCTTCCTTCGAATATATCCATTCGTATGGTTGCCATTAATTTCCAAATTACTGAATCTCTTTGTGCCACAATTACCAACTTCTAATCTTCTAAAACTGCTCCTTCAATAGCAACTTAAATAAGTCTGACAACAGTTTTGTCAGGACACTCTCAACACCTTGTAGGCCATAACGGGTTCCATAGACTTGTCTGTTTTTACTTTGAAGAGTTAATGTAGATGTTTTTTCTCTATAAACACATATGTTTTACATGGCTCATTGTTTCTCCTTTCTAACTGAGTTCCCTCCCCTTCATATTCCTGAGCCTAGTATTTAGGCAGTCGTTTATAGCTTCTAGTTTATATATTCTTATTTAAAGAACTCCCTTTAATGAAATTATTCCTTTATAAGTCTTTTTTGTGCAACAAGGAAATAAGTCTTGTCTATACCCCCCACATTGATGGCAGCACAGATCTCTTAATCAGTTTGTCACTCCTATACAAATACACAAACTGAGCATGGTGTTTTTTGGAAATGTATTATTATATATTAACTTTATATTAGTGACCCCATCTGGTCAAAAGTGGGTAGTGCACAGTAGGGAGCAAACAGGTGCACAACTTAACAATTGACTGGAATATAGACCTTTGATCTGGAAAGACATAACATGATTTAGAAATAATGACCTGAAATCAGGACTAGCCCAAGACATTGTGCTGCCTTGAATCAATAAATGTTGCCCAATTCAACAAAAAGAAGAAAAACACCGAAACCATTTCCAAACCACCCCCATGTTACAGTATATATTTTGTTTCTCAAACAGTGCTGCTCGCTGCTGGATGATGCAGTGAGCTGGGGAGCAGCAACGCAGTGATCAGTCAATCAGCAGTGATCAGCCAATGGTCATCCAATGACGCGTAGCACCTCTGTCTCAGTATGAGAGGGATGGGATCATTTCCTGGCTATACAAGAGAGGAGGATGCCTGCAGAAGAACTGACGAGGCCAAGCTCAACTAGTGACAGCTTATTGTTCTTGTGAGTGACCACTTTATCGCATTTGCATGATTGCTGTTCCTGGGAAAACTCACAGATGTTCCCCCCACCCCAATGGTGCCCCCCACTAAGCATTTCTCTTGCGGACTCATGGCAGGGCCAGCCCTACCTTAAATTGGTTATTTAATAAAAACAAATAAATAAAAAATGACCTAATTAAAATCACAATTTTCACCTACAGGTTTAACGCAAAATCTGTGGATTTGTGGATTTAAAATGCAAGCAATAATTTGCATAACTTTTTGAGTAAGTACATCATAAAGGAAAAGTGTTTATTTAATTTGAGGATGTAAATAAATACAATTTAATGGATAGTACCTCCGTCCACTGCAGCCTGTTCCATCAGGAGGGGAGATAAGCGATCCGGAGCTGAGGCAGATAAAACACATTCTCCCATACATTTTCCCAAGTTATATTTCCAATGCTCCCCAATGCTAAGACAAGCATTCCTTGTTGCAGGAACAGTAAGGGAAGATCATTCTGTCAATGTCATGTTGTTTCACTGATATAGTGAATGCCATACCTGGGAACTCCATTCCCAGTGAATACTACTCAAAGAACAACTTCCTAAGGCATAAACATTGGGGAATCCATCATACTATATGGCCATATATTGCTTAGCCCGCCATTAAGTCTAAGTACCCCAAGTTCATCATGGCTCCATTGCTTAGCCGAAGCTGAATCGGTGTAACGTCTTTGCATTTTAATCCAAAAGGGACTCTCAAGCTATTTAAAGCCTTCTCTGGACACCATTAATGAGGCACTTGTGTGGCAGGAGTGGCTGCTTAACCCTAAGGTCAGAACCTGCAAATATGCACAGCAAAAAAAAATGATTAGCTCTAAAAAATATGTGCTATTCATCTTACTAAAAACAGCTGATGATAAACTAATTAAATTCCATTTCCGAAAATTCTTGTGACACAACAAGTAACCACGGATTAACTCCAACAATTTATACAAATCTAGGAATTAACATCCCGGATCCAGAAGATTACAATGTACCGTCTCTCATGAGACATGCAATTGACTGGATTAAGAATAGGGAGATATTTACTAACAGCACTCTGTAGGCCCAGACCTACCCGATGACGCTGTCATATTTACTCCGCACGCCATACAGAGTCCTGGTTGAAAATAACTCAGGGTGTCGGTGAGACAGAGCCTGTCCTGGTGTGTGTTTGTTTGGGTGTCGGTGTGGCAAAGCCTGTCCTGGTTTGTGTATTTGGTCATCTGTATCCTGGCACTTTACTTACTGTAGGAATAAATTGAGCTATTTCATTTTTACTTATCTAGAGATAAAACTAACCCCTGAATATTAGAATCACTTTATGACAAATGACAAAATTTTCTAGGCCCGTGAGAGGAAAAGTAAAGGTTTTGTGTTATTTACTCTATTTAAATGTTTGCATTGTATTAAAAAGGATTAATCGCACTAAATTGTGGCTTCAGGCATCCCGTGTATGATGACTTTTTGAAAGATAGGGAATAGGCTGACCAACATGGAAAAAAGGCAGACTTCCCAAATGTGGCCTTTTAGCCCCCAAACAACCAGACAAACCCATGTATGGGGGTATCACTGTACTCAAGATATGCTGCTGATTACATATTGGGGTGTTGTTTGACAGTGATGTATACCAGGAGTGGTAAATTCATACCTGAAGTACAATGTGTGTGGGGAAAAAAACACAAAAATACCACCACAAATTTTGACAAAGGCTGGTGGTAAAATGAGTGCATGAAAAGAGTTAAAATACCAGCATTTGAAATACCCTGTCTAGTTTTCAGAAATATATGATTTTATAGGGTAAATTGAACTGACTGGTTTCAAAGATGTCCCAAATAGGACATGGTGGCAGAAAAACCATATGTCAAAGCTCCAAGTTAAAAAATGCACTTGCTAAATGGCGTTATACTTCCCAAACAACCCGACAAACCAATCCGGTATTGGAGACTCTGTGTACTTAATTTTGGCTGGGTTTTTGTGTGACTTACTTTGTAATTACTTTAATTAGATTAATCTCTACAGAGTACATCTAATTATAAACTATAGGACCAAAAGTATGTGGACACCCCTCCTAATTATTGCGTTTAGGTGTTTCAGCCACGCTCTACAGTTCAGTAGACCACGCACATTCACATATTGGGGCTATCGAGTGCTGAAGCACATAGCATGAGAAAGATTGCCTGTCCTCTGTAGCATCACTCACTACAGAGTTCCATCATGCCTTTTCTCAAAACGTTGAATCATGAAATATTTTTATAATGTATGGCTTATGGAACCATGTTATTTTCTAAAAGCCATACAATAACATTTAAAAGCCAGTGGAGATGCAAATGCTGTTCCACTAAAATTGCATTATGTTTGGATTAGTAAACACAACCTATCCTATCTGTCCTCGTTCCCAGCCTTTCTTACATGGATTAGCATGAAATCCTATCAAGACCTGATGGCTTTAGCCGTACTTGGCAGATCTGTCTCCTACGGGCAAAGCTCAAAGCCCAGAAACAATGTATAAAACCTTCAGTGTCATGCCAATAAGAGGGAAGCGTGCCTTAACACATCCTTTCCTTTTCCCTGTGTTTTTCCTCTCGTTGTGATGATGCCAAAGCTTTTAAAAGGACAGCCTGATGCTACCCAGGAGGAGGCTAAGGCCTTCTGTCACTACAGATTATTCTGGTTTATTCTACAACGATCGCTTCACGAGACATTTACAAAACTGGAGGAACAAAGGCAGCCGCTGAAAATATGAAGGCAACAGATGTACGTGTCTAATTATTTTTTGATGACTTATGACTGAATGGTATAAAATATTTATATTATTATCTATGCTCCAATTCATCTGATTTTAAGCTTTACAGAACAAAATGAAATTTGGGTGGAAATTATGAGGGTATAAACTTAAAAAAACATGTGAAAGTGAGAAAGTTTGATGAGTTCACACTGTTCTGTTTATGTAAAATATCATTTAACATAATTAACCGATCCGGTGATAAAGAAGACAGGGAGGTTGGGACAATGTTTGCAGTTTTGCTATATTTAGATGAATACCTTAAAAACAGCTTATACTTTACTTTATATTTTTTTGTTCCTGATAAATAAAGAAATTCATAAATAGGGGCGTACCTAGAGTATTTGGCACCTGGGGCGGATCATGTATGTGGCACCCCCCCACACACACACACTTTAAAACTGCATAGCTTCTACCGTTATATACCGGCGCAGACATTGACGGTGGAACAGCATAACACCTATCACTATATACTGAGGCAGACATTGACGGTTGTACAGCATAAGACCTATCACTATATACTAAGCCAAACATTGATGTGGTGTAGGACTACCACTTAATTGTCTGGCTTAGGGATGCACCGAAACAAATTCTGGACTGAAACCGAAAATGCAGCATTTACCTGGCCGAAACCGAATATGACCCCCCCACACCATAAAAAAATCTAACACTTTTATTTAAAGTAAGTAACACACCAAAATAGGACAAAACAATTAAATAACTATATATATATATATATATATATATATATATATATAATTGTTAACAGCAATCACATTCCTATCATGCCCAGGCATACCCAGATCCCAGATTCGCAGACTTGGCATGATAGGAGTATGATTGCCCTCACTCTCTTCTCCCTATGTACCCCCCTCCCTCTTTGAAGTTCACTTACCTTTCAGGAGTCCTGCGGTGGGGGTGCAAGGCCTCTGTCTCCCAGCTCTGCCACTGTATGGAACAGTATAGAGTGATGGGAGTTATGATGTACTTTAGAGCATAATTATATAATGAAAAATACATTGGAAATGGTATCACTCTCACACACTTACCAATCCACACATACCAATCCACACTTACCAATCCACACATATACCAATCCACACATATACTAATCCACACATGCACTATTCCACACACATATACTAATCCACACATATATACCAATCCACACATATATACTAATCCACATATACCAATCCACACATATACTAATCCACACATACACTAATCCACACATACACTAATCCACACATATATACCAATCCACACATATACCAATCCACATTTACCAATCCACACATATACCAATCCACACATATACTAATCCACAAATATACTAATCCACACATATACCAGTCCACACATACACCAGTCCACACATATACCAATCCACACATATACCAATCCACACATATACTAATCCACACATACCAATCCACAAATATACTAATCCACACATATACCAATCCACAAATATACCAATCCACACTTACCAATCCACTCTCACTGTCACTGAATGCTTTCCTACCTTTCCTCTTTTCTGCTTACAGCTCCTTTTCCTCCTCTTCGCTCCTCTTCTTCAGTTCTTCTGTCTTCTTCCGGTTCAGAGGGCACGGACAGCGGTGGGCGCGGCTTCAGTGTTGTGCCCCGGGATCTGACAACAAACCCCGGCGCACAGGAGCTGTTGCCGCGCGGATCACAAGGGAGCGGTATCGGAGGTCTTTAACAGACCTCCGGCTCCCTTGAGTGATGTTAAGCCGGGTTCAAGGGAGATCCTTGAACCGGCTTAAAATCACTCAAGGGAGCCGTTGGTCTGTTAAAGACCTCCGATACCGCTCCCTTGCGAGCCTGCTCCTCCAGCGGCGGACATTACTGTCCATCTCTGGAGGGGCACCCCCCTGATGAGCGGCACCCGGTGCGAACCGCCCCCCACTAGGTACGCTACTGAGTTTAAGACACCCCACATTATAATTTATTATTATTATTTATTTTGCATAAACCAAACACTAAAGGTAAGTAATTTATTTCCTAAAAAAGCTTCCACTGCCCTTGGTAACTTTACCCACTGAGTGTGGTTGTAAATGTGGATTGCACACCCAGCACATCTAGGTCACAGTACACCAAATATTGCAGGGTAGTCACACACAAGGGGTTAAATTCCATAACCATGCTAAAGACACAAACTTTAGGTAGAAAAATCACTTGTTCGCAAATATAATTCCTTGTACTACGTTGTGCCCAAACCCTTCAGAGAAACAATTATTAAATCATACAACATTTTGCTTCAGAATTTTTGCTGGGAACACTACATTTTTATGGGACACAAATGGATGCACTGATAGGTTGTTGCAATAGAATGTCAAGTAACTTCTTTGCCGATTTTATTTGAATAAAAGAGAAGAATAATATGATGGGACGGTGCCTTTAACTATTCACTAAGGAGGGCCATCCGAGATCTTCTTTCAATGGAAATGTTTGGTCATGGCATATATCAGAACGGTCCTGATGATTTCTGTGCCTTGTTACTGTCAGTTTGGCATTTGGGAACTTGGGTATTAATGGACAGGATGCCAGGATGAAAGGATGCCATAGTTGGGCCAAACGTGGAAATGGAATTGAGCTTGTGAATTTAGCTGATTTCAAGCGATTATCATTATTATTATTTATTTCTAAAACGCTGACAGATTCCGCAGCGCTGTAATGTTACAGATAATGACAGGTACAATACAGCAATTGACATACAGATACAAGAGGAATGAAGGGCCCTGTTCCTGCAGGAACTTATAATCTAGGTGGATAAGGGGTGAGAAACAGGAGGTGAGGACTGCGTGGTAGTGAATTACGTTAACGTGGGGCGAGATAAGGGTTGTAAGTGGGTGAGAGGGAAGTTTGATGATTACCTCAGTGGTAGCGATAACTATATGCTTGTACAGGCTCAGAATGACCATCTGGCACACCAGGTAAATGGCCGATGTGGCACTTGCCGACACCACTCCATACTGTGATGTGCAGCCATCAAATGGATATTCCCGGCACACACTACCTGAGCATCAATATAATCTTATAACCAGCCTGGGCCAGATATTATAAGGTGCCCCTAGCATGTTAAGACACTCTGGAGCTTTCTGGCTCTGAGCTGGCATTTGTCCGTTGTGCCAGTGAGATTAGAGAAGGTGGGATCCGTGACAAACTGTGTCTGAACCAGTGTCAGTCTTCTCCTCTTACACACTTGGATATGAAGCCTGCAATGGTCATCTTCCACCAAAAAGGGTTGCCACTTTAAGACCTGCCATATGAATCCTAGTCAGCTGAGGCCATAATATGTTACTAGCCCCACTGATGTTGGGTCTTGAGTGCTACTCACACAACACACGACAAGCCTGTTTCTCAATTTTATTTTTTTATCTTTAAGTCATAACAGTACTGCTTTGCTTTCAACTTTTAAGAACCTAGCAAAGTCATGAAAAGGATTGAAGCGGATATATGAGACATATGTGACAGATTCTATATGCGGTAGATTGAGTTTCCATGGTGATTGTCTCTGGGAGGAAAATTCTCCATCTGTAGTTTCCTTGGCAACAGTCCCCCTCCTGAGACAGGTGCCTGGAAGGGAAATGAGGTGAATGGCAATGAGAGTGCGGCACGCACTGGATTGGATGTCACCAAGGCAGTCCTGCCATTCTCCTGGACGATGGTTTGAGGCGGCAGCTGCACAATCCTGTATTCGTAATGTTCCCTTCCATTGAAAGGAAACTTTGTGTGTCCTAATTTTTTGAGATGATCCAGAGATGCAGACGACTGCATGTGAGCGTCGCAGATCTACACGCTGAATATTACTTTGCATTGGAATATAGCGACGGTAAACTCATTTCTTTTTTTGTTTGTGTGTCTATATATTTGCATTTATAGGAATGTACTGTGGGTAGAAAATGCAATGTATGTTCAGGAACAAGACGTGCAGTGGTTTACATGTTTTGTACCAGTTTCAGTGCTGGTATACAACAGACCCAGACTAACAGATGACACACATGCATATATCATAGACTTGCATGTGAATGGGAAGACACAAACATCTGTTAAAGCTTCTTGCCTACCAAGGACAGTCTGTGCAATCCACAGCAATGGGATAGAGTCATTTAATTCACCAAAGGACCAGAGATGCTCATTGCCAAACCATCTCATTCAACCATTCTAGTGTGAAATGGTGAAATGATTGATTAAAACGATCGTTGTTTAGGAAGCAAGTTATTCTCTGCAGAGGCTCTAGTGAAATCGAGATGTAGTCGTTTAAAGGATGTCATGTTCAGATTAATTGTGGGAATACATACCTGCTTTCAGCACAATACATTGGAATCAAGTCCATCCAGCAGTCCAACAGTGATTACATTATTATCTGATGGGAAGGCAGATAATAGGTAAATCAATTGCTTGCACTGTGTCCCAGCAATAAGTTCACTACTTTTAGTGAGCTTTTAATATGTTATGAATATTTTTATTGACCTCTGATGATGATCCAAAAGCAACCTAGATGTTGGGTTACCTATTGCAATGTTTTTAGTCCGCATACATAAATACGTAAATATCAATCTGTGACATCTCTAGAAAGCACCTGCAACGTAGCATAAAGAAGAGTTTCAATAATCTGTTCTTGAGTTGGAAAAATACTTACTGCCCATCCGGTGCAAATATTTAATTGTGGAAAGAGTTCCCAATATTTACTTTACAAGAACATACTCCAATTTACAATGAAGCCCAGGCAGAAATTTGTTTTGGGGTTTTATGGGGTGTTGTAGCCCACATTTTAAATTACATTCATAATTTCCACAATACGTCTAACTCCTCTGCCACAAACTGGGGACGGATTGCCATATCGGGCAATCAGCCTCTGCAGTGTGCTACTACTAAGTGGGCAGCTTGTAAGATAGGACCCCAATGTCCCCAATCATAAACACTAAGAAAGTCTACCCAAAGCATTCTGTACCTGGCACCCACATATCATAAGACAGACACTGCAGAGGTGGGTCCTCGGGGGCAGCACCAACCTAACTACATTGTTGCCAATCACTCGATTGACAGTCTGCCCCTGGTAATACAAGACAGGAGATTCCACCTCCCAGATCTGCCACCCTAGACCTGGTCAGTCTAGGCCAGAATACACTCCTAGACTACAGACAATCAGTAATTGGCTTTAATCTAGTAATAGGTAACAGGAATAGAGGAAAAAAGAATAAGACTTTACTGACAAAATAAACACATCAAAATTTTAGAAAAAAATGTGTTCTTTATGCACTTTATAGGGGTCACATTGGTTAGCCAACCATAACTAATTCTGTAGGAGACAACCTTAGCCTCCTATATGAATTATGAGGTCTTTAGTCAAAGGCAATCAAAGAAGAGACCTCTGAGGTCCTGAAAGTTTAAGTGACTCTACATCTGTTAGAATACTGGCCCACTAAAAGTATCAACCTCGACTAAAGACATGGACCAATACGGCTACATGCATTTCATACTTATTTGTGAGAAAGCTAAAGAAATGTGCAAGTTTGTAATATTCATCATCTATTAAAACTGAGAAAATAATGAATAGTAACTAGGCTGGAATATTTTAGTGCCTTGCCATTTAAGGTAAGATAAGTGAAACTCAGAAAATGAGAATTTCTACATAGGACAACAAATGGCAGACATATTGTATCATTACAGGGAAAGACGGCAAACAGTTGTTTAAATGCCATTATCCTTCATTCTCATTAGGTTTTATTGTCCGTGTTGACTGCCTGTGGTTTTATACAAAGCACAGCAATTCCTGGAGTGCGTGCCAGAACCGATCAGCTGCTATAACACGGATCCAAATGAAAGATATTGCACCAAATACAATTTCATTTATCAACCTAACTCCCATCATGCTAGGTCTTATCAAAACACTGAATAGATTCTGCACCCCTGCATCCTCAGGTGCTATCCCTTCCACAATACCACTGTTTTGCGCCCCCGGAATTGTTTAACTTTTTGCTGTTAGATTAGTAGTGTGTATCTGTATAATTGGTTGTCTCGGGTGTAGTTTTCCTACTATAGACTGTACACAAATGCTACATGTGAATTTACTTGGTTGAGCTGCCGAAGTTTGTGCTCCGTGCTGAGTCTTAATTTGTCTTGTAAGTAATGTAAATTTGCCCGTCTGTAAACTTGATCAGGTAGTTTCACCGCTTGTTGCTGGAGTCTAAGTGAGCGCTCAGGAGCAAAAGAGTGATTTCTCCTTAATAAGTTATAGGGTTGTTTTTAAATATACATGTTCGTCACTTCTGCAACTCTACCTGTATCATCAGACCACCAGCATGGACTCTCATTGCACTACTTACCATGTGCCCAGGGCCCATTTTGCTCCATTCTTAATCTTAACTGAGAACCTTGTAAATGTCTGGACCTGGAAACTCTTTAGACCACAAACTGTATAATCATCCATCCCAAAGATTTTATGTAATGATTTGAAAACTGTTATGAACAGATGATACGACCTCACAGAATCCTTACCTTTTATGCGCATAAAGCAGCATAAAACACAGCATTAAGTTACTGGATGATATATGATAAGTACTGATAGTGAGAATTACATATCACTGATAAGGAGATGATGGAGTCAGATTGTGCGACCTTGAGAATTTTCGCCCATTCACACTTAGACACTGAAACTGGAGTTCAAGTCTGAACGATCAGTGGTTTTCTTAAGGTTGTGGGTGAAAGCTGGATCCTTTTAGATGTGTGGGTATCTCGTCTAGTGCCACATTGGCTCAAAATCATACAAAATAACACTGGGTCATACTAACACATTCAAATCCCAACAGGCCTATTTATATTTTTATAGTAGCTTAGTTAATTGAATTCAAATAATTAAACCCAAATATGCATGTATTATTCATTCATTTTTTTTAAATTAACTTTTATTTATACAGCGTTGAAAATCTACGCTGCACTTACATTACAATAGACACATTCAAACGCTATGAAAAAACTGACAGCTTAAGACAAATTGATACATAAGATAAAATTAATATATCAGAGCCTGCAAGATGCAAATATACTATAAATAGCTCTGAAATTCTTTGGTGTTAATTACAAGTCCTCGTTTAAATAAAATTAGCATAGTTATAGGGGTGGGGGCTGTATGAATCCCAAAGGATTGTGGTAAAAAGAAAATAGGAATTATGTATAGACTGCATAAAATCGGTATATTGGGGTTTAATACTATGAAATCTATGAAATATGTGTGGCTTCGTTAGAATGGCACAGGATTGGGCTTTCACCCATTTCTGTTTATTAGCTAAAGGGCAAGTTGGCGAGAGAATAAACCTAAAATCTAGAGGATTTACTGCTTTCCCCTGGGGAGGTAGGCTTTTAAAACTTGATGGTTATTGAATAAACCAAAGGGTTAACCCCTGTGCCTTCCCCACTGATGTCTATGCATGACATGTAGGTACAAAATTGCATTGTCTGCTCCATATGTGTGTGTGTGTGTGTGAAGCCCCTCAGGCAGCCAAAGGGTCACATTTGACAGATGCAGTGGATGCAGAGCAGAACACACAGAGCAGGAATAGTAACCACACTGCAGTCTATTCTATCTACTGCTACACAGCGGACGCTAAACCTAAACCATCATCTTTATTCTCTCTCCTATCTGCAGACACTGGATTCTGCCCCATCCTAAATGTAAGTAGCTTTCCTGTATTTGGGTTTTCTGCTGAAAAATTCCGGAATGTAATTATTTTCCATGATCTTAGTTTTTTCCACGCTGCATTGTAACAACACTGCCATTTAGCTTTTTTTGTATTCTTTATTGCGATTTCCATGGCAGCTGTATTGTTGATAGATGATGTCCTTAGCAGAACAGTCTTAGTTTGACATCAATTTGTCAATTTGACATGCAGCCATGATCTATGGACTGACAGAAAGCTTTTTTTAATACATATGTAGATATTTTCTATAGACCATTCATCTCACTAATCCAAGGTTACATTTCTGTACAGAATGACCTCTGTTGTAAACTGCCTTTATTCGTGATTTTAAAAATGATTGATAATGTGAAGAAGTAATATGGAAATATATCACCGCTCACATTAAAGGGTTAAAAGTGTCATAACATCCTCTGACCTTTAGGATCACCAAAGTGCAGAACATGGAATGGCCTTTGAATGTAATGTATGGCAGGGGAGCGGAGACAGTGTTCAAAGTTTTATTATATGAATGATGTGTTATACATTTTATTATTCACTGTTACAGTAGACGCTTCCAGACTGTGTTTAACACTGCAATATGGTGGATTTGGATGCTGAACATACAAGCCTCGGGCTACAATCCCTCTGTAATTATTTATATCAAAGGGTCTGATTTGGATAGATTATCGCAGGCAAATGTGACCATCTTGGTATTCGATTAAAAGGCATAACATAGTTAAAAAAAAAGGCACAAACCAACATGTTTCAGCAGTTAAGTGTAGGTTAGATTAACCAATGTGTTAGCGTTTTTTTTTGGAAATATATATCATGCTTATTTATTTGTTGAATAAATTATTGTTTGGAGACGTGTGAGTGCAAATCTCCATTTCTGGACTTTTTGCATGTATGTATATATATATATATATATATATATATATACATACATATACATACATATATATTGTTTCAATTACAAAGTTGCAGAAATGTATTCTGGCCATTCCTTGCATGTGTTTATGTGTTATGCATATTTTATTTCTGTATTTTTAGAATATTAGAGTTGACGTATCATTGGAGAGGTTAGTTGTTGTGTTGGCCCAACATGGGGCAAGGGCTATGCATCTTCATGATGTTGCACATCTCTTACGCAGGAATCTAAACGCATTGTGGAAAAATAAAATAAAAAAATGTAGTTTCTATATTGTTTAGAAATATGGGATATCTATTTATTGATCTGTTTGTTAGGAGGATGAGTTTTCCAAACTGTTTCATTATATGATATCTGTGTAATGTCATTTACAATGCAGCAGGATCACTTTGATTCATGGTAAGGTATCTTCAGGGAATAGAGATTTTATGTTCTATTATTAAAATAATCAAATATACATACTAAATTAAACCTGTATGCTATATAACTATATAATAACTATTCTCTTTTGCAGTATTGTGTCTGACAGTTGATGTCTGGTAATCATGGGGTTTATTTATTAATAATTATTATTATTAATGGATACAGTAAAATAATATTCCACAGGGCCAACAATAGCAGTTAGCCTTGCAGCTTTCTTTTAAAGCACAAGGTTTCTTATGTTCCTTACAATAACTACTGGCAACTCATTATACATTTCTCAATTGATTATGACCCGTAATTTCTCTGGCCTCTTAACACTGCTGTACCTACCTATTAATTTAGTTTTACTCTACACGGCTCTCATTAAATTCCTGCTAGCATACCTATGTAATACCAGGTTATCTTCATCGTTTCTTCTTTTTAAGAACAAGGTTGAATTGTTAGATCATTATGCTGAAATATCGCCTCACCAAAAATCTGGTTATACGAAGGAACATCCATCAAATTAATTGATGCTATTCAGTTTAGCTGGGGAACCTCATCCAAAACTTATTACATTGTGCTTGAGCGCCTAAGTTGATTTACACTATATTGACAAAAGTATTAGGACACCTGACCATTACACCAACAGGGACTTTTATTTCAGTTGTAAGCATAGAATTGTCCAAAACGTCATGGTATGTCTCCTTCCGCAGTGGGAGCAGTTTGAGAGAGGCCATTTTATATTCCAGCATGACTGTGCCCAATTGCACAAATCAAGGTCCATAAAGACATGGTTGGATGAGTCTGGAAGAACTTGACTGGCCCACACAGAGCCTCATCGAACACTTTTGGGATGAGCTGGGACAGGCCTTCTCATCCAACATCAGTGCCTGACCTCACAAATGCTCTACTGGATGAATGGGCAAAAATTACCACAGAATCACTGGGAGGGGGGGGGGCAACTTTATATTAATGTCTATGTATTTAGAATGCAATGTCATAAAACATTCCCTGTTGGCGTAATTGTCAGGTGTCCCAATACTTTTGTCCATATAGTTTATACACAGTCTATTGATTATTGCCTCTTTGCTCACAGTCTCTTCATATATCCTTACCAAACCACCATGATCCCCAACACTCTTTAACATTCCCAACTCTCTTGCACCCTTACTGTGTTTCCTGAAACACAGTACACACTTGAATCGGTAACCAGTCATATCCCATTGAAATAAATTCAGTGAATTCTTCCATTTTCATGCAAACCTTACTATTAATATTATTAATAATAATAATAATAATACTCGTATCATACTATGATGGTACTGCTTCAGTTAGAAAACAATTGTTAATTTTATCACAGGGCCGTTTTACTGCAGACGGATTAAAACAGTGTATGCCCGGAAGCTCTTAGTTTGCTTTTTATCTTAACATAACACTCAATAATGGTTCATTAAAGCTACTGTTTATGCCTATGCTGTGTGAATCACAGGAGAACGCATCTGAGTGAGAGAATTAGCATATTGGAAAAATCCAGTCATATTTAGAAAGAACGTATTTAGAAAAAATGGGAAAAGCTGGCAATATCATTAAAACCATTTTGCATAATTATGGTTAACATCTATATCTGCTCTTATTTTTTAAAACATTACCAATGTAGAACATGAGTAAAAGACAAATGTGACCTATAATCCCGGCTATTAGGACTGCTAAGCAGTTAAGATGTAGAAACAGAATTTGATGGCACATAAGAATGATTCGGCCCATCAAGTCTGCTCATTTTTCCTGATATAAAGACTCCGACCTTAATGAGTCCTTGGTCTTGTCTTAGATTCAGGATAGCTTTATGCCTACTCATGCACGTTCAAATTCCCTCGCTATACTAGCCTCCGTATTACGCAGTTGCCCTATTCGGACAGAAAGACACTGGCCCGGCTCTGAGTGTCTGCTGTTTTTAGGTTAAAGTGCTCCCAATGGGGACATTTAGCCCATCTGTCCTGGCCAGATAGGCCACTAGAAAGTTCAGCCTCCCAGATGGCAAGCAAGTCCATCTTAGATTTATTTTTTTGATATGGTTGTATATCAATATACGGTATTGGCTCGAATATAGGCCGCACCCGATTATAGGCCGCATCCTAAAAGTCTGGTGCCATTTTAAAGAAAAAAATGATTTTTAAAGAAAAAAAACACATTAGTGGAATAGTAAAGCAGTATTTTACCTAATAAACAGGAATACAAGCATTTTAACATTTTTGGTATATATTATGCAGCATAGTAAGCATATGTTATATATAAACAGAAATTTGGAAAACCAATAGCCATTTTAAGGTCCCCCCTTAATTCATGATGCACCTAAATAGATATTCCCCTCTGCCCCTCTGATATGCCATTCTGGCCCCCAGATATGCCACTTTGCCCCCCAGATATGCTAATTGCCCCCCATAAATGCCACTCTACCCCCAGAAATGCTTTATGCCCCCTAGAAATGCCAATCTGCCCCCTAGATATGCGCATTCACAAAAAGTACCGGTACTCCCAATGAGTTCTATGAGAGTGTTTTCTTGGAATTGGCTGGCCTCAAGATGCCAAAAGTTGGCCCCAAAGAGTGCATTCTGGAGCTGCTGCCTTTTCACCGGGTAAGTGTTTTTGTTGGGGTGGGGCACTGGAGAAGAATTCATATTTAAATGCTTACCATGTACTGTAATATACATTCTTTGTTGGGAAGGCTGTATGGGGCATTAGTATGTCTCTTTACAGGCTAAACCTTTTAAGCATTACACATTTTTATTTAAAAAAAATACTATTTTCAAGAGAAAAAAATAGGGCCAGCAGCCAGGTGTGAAGAATGTAAATAGATTGGGTTCATACACAGAAGAACTGAACAGAACAAGAAGACAAGAGATCTGAGACTGCAGCACTTTGGCCTTAGAAATAGAATATATGACCAATAATAATAATGTGAGCCCTCTATAAATAATGATAAAGGCTATTTATATAGATTCATGCTAGTACATTGTTTATTGATTTTTTTTAATTACACAAAATAATGAATCCCACTTTCATGTATTCTGGCTAAACTGATCAGGCAATTCTTTGTATTCATACACCAAAATCCATTTCTGTGTAGGAGTTCTTCCTACAAAACAAATCATTTTAGAAGCAGGAAATACTAAGTTTAGAATGAGCTAAATAGATATTTTTTCTCGCTCCAAACAATGGAGCTGAGAGCTAAAGATTTCTTTGATGTCCCTGACCAATTTCCTGTGAAATTAGAATAACTTCTACCTCCATTCAGCTACAACAAAGTTAAAAGAAATGTTTTAATTCTAAATAATAAAAATTAAGACATGGGGACCTACCCATGACCTGAACATTTGAAAACCTTGACACCCCTTTCAGAGATGAATTTAACTGTCCCACTGTCCTATGCCTGGCAGTGCCCCCAGTCCCTACCTCCATTGTAGGCTTCTTCCCTGCATTAAAAGCCCCACCAGTACAGTCTATGGAGGCTGTGCTGAGCTGGCATAACCACCATAGTGTAAATGGGCTGGTTGGGGAGAATATTGTTGTGGGAAGAATGAAGAAGGTGGTTAGGAGTATTTGGATATGAGAGCAGACATATAGGGGGTGCAGAGTTGTTACTGGTTATGGGTCAGGATTAAAATTTTATTCTGGAGTGCATAGGGAGCCAATGGGCTGACTGACATAGAGCGGCAGTAGATGAAGAGGGATTAGTATTTTGGTAGTTTCTTGTGTGAGAAAAGGACAGACTTGAGAGATGTTTCTCAGGTGAAGTTGGCTGGATTTGGCGAGTGACTGTATGTGAGGGATAAAGCAGAGGGCAGAGTCAATTGGAACATCAAGGCAGCAAACCTGGCCTTTTGGGTGGATTGTGGAATTATCAACAGTGATACAGATGTCTAGAACTGTGAGATGGCAGGGATGGTGGAAAAACCATAACCTCGGTCTTGGAGATGTTGAGCTTCAGGTAATGGGACACCACCCTTGAGACTAGATGGGCCAAATAAAATATTCCTTCAGAATAGTAGAATAGTTCCAACTCCATGAAGTTGAAGAATAAAGCTTAGATTGCAGTAATGGGCACATGGAGCGAAGTTGAAATTGCTGAATTTAGCTCAAGGCAAAATGAACAAGATGACACAGTCCATAAAAAAACACTGAAGCTTGTCTCATGCGATCACTCCATTTAAAACAGGCAGAACTGCATTCATAGAAAAAGATGTTTTTACATGAGTATTGTACACAATCTGGGTATATCTGGATATATCTTGTCCCCACTACTACTGGAACTCCAGGCAAGAAAGATTGCTGATAAAACACGTTGTTGAGTTTTCCCCAAGCCAACGGCAAGGCTGTACAATATTTTAAAGAACGCCTGTGGTGCAAAGAAGCAACGTGTACCCATATCTTTGAAGAATGTAAACTAATAAACATACTATCACTACAACGTAAAATGCAAAAAATGAGCTCCTAAACTTAAACTAAAAAACCCCAAAACCGATTATGCAATAGGTGAATGCTACGCAGTAAGCGGCTGTGCTAACAGGAGATAGCTTTGGGACCTGAATGTCCACAGCTGATAAACAGTATGCGACAGAAGCTAATACTCGACAACTTATTCTGTTTTAGTTTATAGGAATAGATAAGTGGTTTTCCAAATTAAATTTACTATATACTCAGCAAAACCGCCAAGGTGCTGCTTCCCTGATAATGGAACCGAATTGTATTGTGAATTATTATCAGAAATTAAAACGGACATTATACAAGACCATTGTCAGATCAGCTTGCTCAGTCTCTATAAACATGTGAATTAGGATCAAAATAATATTTTAGCATAATTCAAATAATACTGTCATACTACTGTTACTAATATACAATATTAAAAAAATATATATTAGAACGATGATAGCTGAAGAAAAAGGAATAGAAGTGTTGATGAGTGGGGTAGTGCAAACAAAGGGGTTTATGTATATATAGTAATTCTTTAGCAAAGTGGTAAGAGTGGAGTATGAACATTTCACCGGTTGCTATGGCAGTTGCACCACCTTTACCTATTTGCACCGTAATAATTCATATACATGCTTGCAGCAGAAAGATCTAGGCATGCCGGCATATTAAAAAAATATATAATTACTATTAGGGGGGAAATCATTGCGTAGTGAGTAGGCTGGACATGTAGGCCTTGTCGTGTATGACATTAGCATTTAGTATAGTACATAGAACAATACACTTGAAGAAGAGTATGGTAGACATAAACATATCGGAGATTCCATGCCATTTGTTATTCTCTCCTTCCAACATTTCCAATGGCCAGAAGGGACACCTTTGTTTTAGGGGGATAGAGGTGTGGCTAGGGGCGGGGTTTTTACTAAGACTTTTTATGTGACTCCTACATAGTAATTTGTGTAACTAAGTGAGGCATTTAAGAAAAGAAGAATGTATTTTTACACAATTTAATTTATAAACACATGTTCTGCTGTTTCTATACACTGTAACTTTTCAGGCTGCAGAACACTGGGATACTTTCATAACCACCAACCACTTCGAGATAACAGAAAAGAGGGACATCAGGGGAGAAAAGATGGACCAGGGAATTCAGGCAGGACTGTCCCTCCTATAGAGGGACTCTTGGGAGCTATGTATTATGTGAATTCCATGGCACAGCGTGCTGATTTACTATCAGTAGATCATGCGCTTCCTCTGAATGTAATGACGGTAATCAACATGGTAATTCCCGGGGTAAGAAGTAAGAGTTATCGTGCGATCAGCCATGTCGCAGCTCTGCGATGCATTATATAGTTTCCAAAAGCATCACGTAATTAACAGGATGTGTTATCGCTTTAAATGTAACGCTGATCTCACCAGCCTGCTCAGTGCTTATTTGTGCACAGGGTGACCTCCCTCCTCCCCAAATAAAAATGTTTTCCCAGTGGCCTTTGCCCTTTGTGGGTTTATCATTGCCTCTCTTCCTGTCAGTGTGTGCTGGATCCCCCCTCTTTCCCTGAACACTGGGCTGAATGTAGTGCAGCGGGAGCCGATCCCCGGTGACAACTCCCCCGATCCCCGGGCGCCGCCCCCTTTGGCTGGAGCTGACAAGCTGTTTGTGTTTGTGCTCAGAGGAGCTTTTCATTCTGGGGCTGAATTAAGCCATTTATCCTGAATTTCACAACGAGCAGACCGGTTTGCATGCGAGATCCGCTCAGGAGGACGCAATGGAATGCCAGTGAGTAGGGTCCATACGGTTACCCCATCATCACGCTAACACTGCATTGTTCTATGTCCCATTGTGATCAGTTTTACCTCCCAGAGAACAGCTGGAAAGAGAATGCATCGTCTCTTACTTACAACACCGTAACTTACACTCTGTCTGCCAGGACTTTCCTTTTGCCGAGATCTAATGGCTTGCATTATTAATGAAAACAGTCAATTAGATCAACCATAGAAATCAGCTCCCTTTTAGTAGCAAAGATGGGCATGCGGGTTTGCTGCTATATTGGAACAGATGGTAACAGTAAGAGCATCTTAAAAAAATAGTGTTTTTTTTTCTTCATTTAATGTGTTCTCTCTGTATTTGAATAATGGGTTATACAGAGGACTTCCTGGAGAGGGAGCAGCTTTCATTACTATAATCACAAGCAGCCTACTGCAGCATGTGGATGCTTTCACTTTGTAGCGTAAATAGCAGTATATTAACTGTCTTTCTAGTAAAAGATGAGTTGGAAAAAGTTTAATTATACAAAATGGTTAGTCTAATTTATTTTCTTGCCTGTGATCTTATAAAGTTGGCATAGGAACAAGATAGTAAGTGCTAGTAGAATATTGTATATTGTATAACGTTAGAATTTACCAACATGCCTGTAGTAACATATGAGATTATTTATAAACCAAATATTATTTATATAACATATTTCAATATTATTGCTGAGTGCTAGTTTTTTGGGGGGGAGAAGGAAACAATCATTTAAGGCATATTCCTTTTTTAATATAAGGTGTAAGGGTACATTGATGTTTTTGCTTCACTAAAGTAGTAATAATACTGACTTGTATTTACGGATTATATAAAAAAACAATTGTTTCTATGTTAAATAAATCTCTACTTCCTATAACTCCTCCTCCACCTGCTGCTACTGAAAACAGGAAGCATTTGTCAGTACACCTGTTGCACATGCTCAGTAGAGCTCCCATTCTAATCAATGGGAGTAATATTATCTGTACACGTAATTGGCCACTCTTGGATGACTTCAATTGGATTACTATAGAACAAGTGCAAACATTTTACATACTGAAGGTTATTGGTTTTAGTAGAAGCAGCCAGGGGAGGAAGTTAATGGTAGTAAAAGGAATGAGTCCATGCAAAATGCCATTCCTTTCACAATAAACACTGTTAACCTGCATGCTCATCACAAGTTTGTTTGTAATTCTTTCACTCTTGAGGAATGGGTAAGCAGTCAACTTTTAATTTGTTTTTGTAAATGTATATATTTCCCTAGTACCATAGGAAGCCATTACAGGCGGTCCTATTGTCCATTGTGGGAATGGGTCACATGAATGTATAGACAGCTAAGCCTTCTATAGTTTCATTTGCAGCAAACGAATGCTTTTTTTTCACTTCTGGGGATTTTTCACAAAGCCGTTGATTTGAATCATGTGGGAAAACTACCTGCTGTGCAACTATGTATGGCCTGACAGCGTCTGCAATGTTGTTATTGGTATAACTAACCATGACTATATTGATCATTAGAAGTGCTTATGTATTGTTATTATTGGACATTGGTATTAACAGACACATTAAAATAAGTAATATTATTATAAATGTAAAAAAAAAAAAAAAAAAAGGCTATTCGACTTTGAGACCCATGGGTAAAAATCCAGCAATCTTAGAGCGTACACGTTAACGCATGACCTCTGCTGCTTCCCATTTTATACAAATAACTATACCTAGAAACTTTCTGACCCTGGCTACCCAGAGCCCACCCTTGCGGGATACGGGTAAGAGGTCCCGCCAAGGCTGTGGGACACACGCTATTTGTAATGGAGAAGTGGGCAGGCAGTGCCACAATGCTGCTCCTGTGACCCAGAGTTACCCATTTAGTGACTCCGGAGTCTCCTGGCGAAACCCTGGAGAATTCCCAGATATATTGATATAACTGATATCTTCTTAAATCAAGCCAAATATGACTACTGATTTACACATTTCTAATGCTAATTAATGCAAAGGTATTTGGGTTATGGGTAGTATATCTCCCCCTTGCATATCTATAAAGATCTTTTTGATGAGGAATGCAAACATTTCTCATTTTTTATTCATACACATGAAATGCATAGTCAGCAGGTTTTGTTTCCACCTATATGTGTTGAGTGATACACAGGAATTTAATGTCAGGTAAGGTCATCAAACCTGTTAGATGTACAAATGTGCAGTTGGACTGGATAGTATCTATGTTTCGTATGAAGTTTGTTTTGATGCCTCCAGCTATACAGTGGAATAAATTATTCGTAAAGTAGTTGAAATAATGTTACTTCAAGGGAAATTCCTCCTTTTGTGGCTTTGTGGATTTCAAGAAATAATTCATAATTTATGTGGCCCTCGATTTCTTGTAAATAAGTTGACATGAGGCCTGATGCTGGCGGTCCAACCTGGGGGGGGGCAGTTGGAATGGCATGTCCCATAGCTCAGTGTGATGGTCAGGTGTCCACTTACTTTTAGTCATATAGTGTACTTGTATGCAGTTATATCCTTGCTTGCCATTTTTTTCCCCAAGAGTAAAAAGAAAAAAGCTCAATTTGATCGGAGATCTTCCATTCCTAAATTTTGTTTTGTTGCACGTCTAAACCCTTTCCAATTCCACAGTGTCTTTATTTTTTATTTATTTTTTAAATGAGCTGTGCCCAAACCCATCCAATTTTGTACTCCAGCAACTGAGAATGTGGCACTATATTAAAGGCCTTGGCAAAATCCAGGTAGCCCACATGCACTGGATCACCTGGATTCACACTGTGACCTCCAGCTTTACCAAAAGCAAGCAAGGTAGACATAGCCTATTACTCCATCTAATGTTATTGTTGCATAGAACAACTTCCTGAATAGCATCTTGTTAAAATCGTTCCAACAGTTTTCTATATCGCTAAAGGAATAATAAATGAGAATAACTGGGAACGTCAGAGAGCAGGACACCGAGAGCTCTTCTTCATGAGGGCTTGGCTTCGTGAGGGCCTGAGCCAGGTCTAGCTACAGAAGGGGCGTGGCTAGCCATGGAAGGGGTGGGGTAGCACCAACTACTGTTAAATGGGTTGGGAGTGGGTGGAGAATTGGGCAGGGAGTGGGCATGGCTAAATGCTGCTCCCCGGCCCCTGAGAATAAGGAGATTGACCCAGGGGAGGCAGTGCTTCATTGGTCAATGCGGATGAAATATTTATTTATATAGCGCCAGCAGATTCTGTAGCGCTGTTACAATAGGGGAAGTGACAACGTTTAACAGACCATTAAAACATACTGTTACAGAAGGGGGCTGTGCTCTTGTGAGCTTACAATCTGTTAGACCCAGAGAGTTCCACAGAGTCCTGTCCCTCTCTGGTGTTGTCTTGCTAACAGCTGTTCTACGTATGATCAGATCCTATGAGAGCCTCTTACAAGATTTGCAACTGTGCTAAAAGTCACTGTTTAGTGAATAAGCCCCACAGTGGTTTCAGGGAAAGAATCCTTCCCCTTTCTCGTCAGTCTACTATTAGAGACTCTGAGCTCTGATTCATGACATCATAACCTATTACCTTAATGGACAAAAATATTGTGCTCTTTCTCTGCTAGCCTTGAGCAAATTTTCTACTGTTTTTCTGTATTTCTTCAGAATGTTGACTTGCCCCTTTTTCAATTGCTGTGCAATACATCTGGTTTGATTTATCCAGATCTTAGACCAAAAATATTGTGATTATGTTAAACTGAGCGCACTTATAATCAAATTCCATGGGAAAAAAACCGATGACTTAATACTTTTGAAAAGCAGAAGGAGCCTGAATGAATCTCCCTGCTGTGTTTCAGATGGGGTTAATGAGTCGGAATAAAGAAAGGTGGGAGGGAGTTAGTACTCTCCATTTTGCCAGCTATTTTTAATATGACGGTATGTGTTACCTCAGCTGAGAATGTCTGGGGACAGAGCGGGCACGAACGCAGATATCAGATTTAGTGACAAATAACCAGGAGACAAGAACACTGAATCATCCTACGTCGGATGTAAACAAGTCACTGTGGGGTGTAGCAGCACCGTCGCTCCATCGTGGTGGGTTTGGTAAGTGTTTGTTGATGGTCTATTGGTTTGGAAACCACGGCCCATCTTGTATTTTTTGGCAATGACATCTGGCATGTAAGTATGCTCTAAAGGTATATTTATAGGTGTGTTCCAAGCAATTGTCTATTTAAATTGAACATATTTTTGGCATAAATGCCACATTTAAGGGTAGGTGTAATGCATGCTATTAAACTTACCGTTGAAGATGTGTTGTATCTCTGACAGCTTGACAACAGTCTTCGGATACTATGCTGGAAGGGAAAGCTTGTAATGCTGGTTGGAAATATGTTATATATTGTATCAATAAGTGAAAATAAAAGTGTAAACAAATGTCTCTTGTAGCTGAGCCAAGTAATATGTCTCTGAAATGAGCTCACGGGAGTGATTTACAGCAGCTCTTTGCCATTATAAATGTTGTGTTTAAAGAGAGTACACAATGTTACAATCCGGCTCTGTTATATTATATGGTGCTTTAATAACGAGGGCCAAGTTTAATCGTATCACTAACACTATTAAAGTGATGCATCCGTTTAAAAATTGGAATTTCCTATGCTTTGCACCAGAATTGCTCTTTATTTAACCCTTGTTTTAAATTTAATTGTTACAAGAGGCTGAGATCTGACAAATACTAATAACGTGATATTTGGCTAGATCTGCTCTTATGGAAAGAATGATATCTATAGGTTATAGGGCAACTTTGGGAATACATGTTTGTAATTGATTATGACAGCAGCAGTTATCAGGAAAACTCCATAAGCCAGGACTGTAGGAACGCAGGCATGTGTCTTGACCCGGTGTATAAGATTACACTGGTATCCACTCCAGGAGCATACGGTTCCATCTAACCTGTGTACCTGCGCAACATAATCTAGTTGGTATTGAATACATTCTACTTTTTTCAAAGGCACTTTACTTACCACTTTGCCGGTCTCCTATTATTATTATTATCTTTTATTTATATAGCGCCAACAATTCACGCAGCGCTTAATACAATACATAAATTCAAGGGGTATGACAAGACTAAGACAAATCGATACATTAGGTGGAGAGAGCCCTGCTCGCAAGCTTACAATCTAGAGGGAATGGGGTGACAAACATAAGGCACAGTGAAAGGGTGAGAGGTAGTGTGGGGGCTATAAGGCACAGAGAAAGGTTGAGAGGTAGTGTGGTGGTTGTCTCAATGACAAGGAAGTTCTAGCAGCTAAGGTGGAATGCTTCTCTGAAGAAGTGGGTTTTGGGATTTTTGTTGACGGTTGTGAGGGAGGGTGAAAGCTGAAAGTTCAGTAGAAGTAGATTCCATATATATGGAGATATGGGGCAGCTCGAGTGAAATCTTGTAGATGGGAAAAGGAAGAGGTGATAAGTGAGGAGGAGAGCCTTTGTTAGGGAACAGTTAAGGACTGGAGGGAGTTTATGGTTGGAGATGATAGGAATAAAATTGGTTAAGTTGACCATGTTGGTTAAATTTGGTGGTTGCGAGTGATAGGAATAGGGAGGAATATGTGGGGGGACAGAAGTAGCAGAGCAAACACAGGCAGCTTTCTTCTATGCAGGAAACGCATCTCTTGACACATAATATACTTGCCACCAGTCAGCTCCAGTACTAGA